>WOFM01000738.1:0-167737 GCA_011428145.1 Ericerus pela
ACGTAAGTATGGGAGAGCCAAATCCTCGGCGAACACTGGCGATTTTTGAGCCGGTTCTGAGAGTTTATATACCGAATTTGGCACACGCACACGGACACACATACGTACGTATGTATACGTAATTATGTCATACGTTGCGTCGTTTCCTATCTCCATTGAGATGATAAGAAACGACGCAGTGCGTTTGGTACCGAGTCGTGACATTACCGAGATCGTTATCAGGTAATTGATCTTGACTCGTACGATGTATCTTACCTGTACGTATGTACAGGTACGAACATACAAACGCATTCGTGTGTATTAGTTTAACGTCATAGAGACGATTATTGCCAGCCTTTGGGCGGCGACTGTCGTCGAGGGGTGCGAGCCCCTAAAACCTCATACGAGTAATGTCCCCACAGCTACTCCCCCCCAGTTTTCACGCCGCAAAAATGATAAGTTGCGTGCCTGGGGGGACTTATCGAGTCTACTGTCTTTGGTCCCGCTCCCATTTAGCGAGGGCAGACCCTACCGCGGCCCCGACGCATTCGTAAGACTGTTTTCTAGCGTCTAATCGGGCCTGGTAGGCGTCCCTGCTTGTTTGTCCCCTTCTTCTCGGTGGTCGTTGGTGTGGAGCTGGGTGGTAAGGATGGGAACGATGAGACAGGCGGGGATCGACTAATGTTAAGGGCCTTGGCCTCCGATACATCGGGGAGTTTGAACTCCCAGATGGCTTGTAGGCCAGGCTAGCGGTGGGGGGAGGGCGTGGAATGCGCACCTCATCCACCGGGAGTTGCTTCGTCTCCAACTTCGCTAGGGCTAAGGACTCCGGAGGTGGGTTTTCCACTCCCGGTGTCTTTACCGGCGATTTTGGCGGCGAAATCAATGGAGGAAGGGGGGCGGACATTATTTTCACAATATCCGCCGCCGACGTCGTATCCATAAGTAGCTCGTTCTCAATTTGTTCCAATTCCTTTTCGTGTTCCATCTGTTCCTTCGTCTTGATAGGCTGAGGTGCAGGCGGAACTACGAATTGGAATGGCTGGTTTGACAACGGGGTACTAGATGAGGACGACATGAGGAAGGAAACAAGGTACAAAAATAAAGAAAGAAAGAGAGAAAAATTACGAAAAATTTTCGGCGTGTTCTAGTCGACAGTCGAAAGGCGAATGAAAAACTTTGCGAGAATATTTTCGATCGCAGCTTTATTCCAAGTCGTTATCTAACTTCAGACATGTTCGGAGGGGATAGTGCATTGAATATTCTTTAGCTTAAAAGTTTTCTGGTTAAATTTGGTTAAGTACAAGCAGAGTTAAGCGTGTTTGAATTTTCGTACTTTGAATTTTGTATTTCACAAAGGAATGCACTCTTCGTTTGTGACGTCACGATCTATTGACTATTTTGTTATCGGTATTGTTTGTCAATAGAAACACGTTGCAATGTTTTTCTTCCGTATTGCACGTGGATTTGTTTATTCGTGTCGTATTTTTATTGTACGCACTTTTTCTCTGCTTATCTGAAGAATTTCTTTTGTTACAATTATTCTCAGATTCTCGTACGTCTTTTTATGCGGGTTTGTATTTTCCGCTACGGATATTAACTTTCGTGAATATTTTTAGTTTCTCCGTGCCAATCTCTCGGATTTTCGAGTTGGAATTTGGTTTTTCTGCTTTCTGCTGCCAAGGGGCCTGCCTCTTTTTCGTGGGCACAAGGGAGCCGACGGATCGTATTGTATTTTGACGATCTCGTCATTGAACTTTACCATTTTCTTTATTTTTGTTTTTTCTTCTGGTGATTTTTGTGATTTATCACCTTTTTCAACTGGGTTGTCCACAACTTTTCGTGGTTGTGTTGTTTCGGACTGTTCAGTCTGTTCTTTCTTTATTATTTCCTCGTGTGTCGTCTTCCTTGTTGCACTTTGGAGCAATTTCTTGTCGTCATTTATAAGGTACGCAGGTTTCAATCTGTCGATTGAAATCGTTTTTTGTTCACCTGCGATTAGTATCACGAAATTCTTGTCATTTTGTGATACAACCTTATAAGGACTGGCGTATGGTTTCTCCAACGAAGATCTTATTTTTTCGTCTCTGACAAACACATGAGATGTTGTGGAGAGTGTTTAGAGACATAAATCTTTTGTTGGCCATGACGAGCTGCCTGGTTCAAAAAGTTGTTGGCGTCAGTCCGTATGTCTTGGACGAGCGTTTCAGGGCTGATTTCTTTCGAATGGGTGAAAAAGTCCCCTGGTAGGCGTAGCTCTTCACCGAGCACTAACTGCGCTGCAGAGTGACCCGTGTCCGTTTGAAGAGCAGATCGAAGGCCAAAGAGGATGGTTGGTAGTATGTCAACCCATCTCTTGGTGTCGCAAGCCATAATGGAGGCTTTCAAAGCTCTGTGCCATCGCTCAACTTTACCGTTTGCTTGAGGATGGTAAGCTGTGGTGTGATTGTGTTGTACACCAAGCTTCTTAGACAGCTCTTGAAAGAGCGAGCTTTCAAATTGACGACCCTGGTCCGTGATGATGACTTCAGGTACACCATAGCGCAATCCAGGTGTCGTATAACCTGGCAGCTACCGTAGGAGCTGTCATCTCATGGAGAGGAACTGCCTCTGGCCATCGAGTTGCTCTATCGATCATCGTCAACAGGTATCTGTGTCTTTGGGATGGGGGTAATGGACCCACCAAGTCTATGTGTATTGTTTTGAACCGCTCCGTTTGTTTAAAAGATTTGAGAGGCGACCGAGTGTGTCTTCCTACTTTGGACTCTTGGCAATTCAGGCAACTGCGAGCCCATTTGTTGCAGTCGGACTTTATCCGAGGCCAAACAAATCTTGATGATACTAGTCCAGCAGTGCATCTTGGTCCAGGGTGCGATAGATTGTGTACACTACTGAATGCCAATTTGCGATACTTTGTCGGCAGGAATGGCCTATTCTTGCCTGTACTAATGTCGCATGTGAGTAAAACATTAGTACCAGGGATTTTCCTTTGTCTCAATTTGAGAGCTGTGTCGTCGTTTGACAACAATTCTTGCTATTCTGCATCCCTTAACTGTTCTTTAGCTATTTCAGCGTAAGGTAATTGAGACGGTGCCGAGGTAGCTTCGATCCTACTGAGAGCATCAGCTGGAGTGTTGAGTTCTCCACTTATATACTGGATGTCCGTAGTCAATTGTCCTATATAGTCCAATTGTCGAGCTCTTCTCGGGGAAGCTGGTTCTGTCTTTTGCGTGAAGGCATGTTTAGGGGTTTATGATCTGTATACACAGTGAAACATCTACCCTCTAATTGGTGCCTGAAATGCTTCAACGCAGCGAATATTCCCAGTAACTCCCTGTCGTATGTGCTGTAGTTCTTCTCGGTTTTTGATAGCTTTCTGGAGAAGAAAGCGAGCGGTAACTTCTTGTCATTGTCCTTTTGGTACAGTGTTGCACCAATAGCAAAGTCGGATGCATCAGTTGCGACACATAACGGCAGACTTTCGTCTGGGTGAGCTAGTAGAGTTGCATTTGCCAGTGTTTCTTTTATGTTTTCGAAGGCTTTTTCAGCTTCTTCAGTCCAGTCGAGTGGAGTTTTATCTTTCTTCTTGTTTGTTTTTATTAATGCAAACAGCTTACTTTGTTCGGCTGCAGCATTTTTAATGCAACGTCTGTAGAAATTCACCATCCCCAAGAAGCGTCTGAGTTCTGCTACGTTGGAGGGTTTCGGGAATTTCAATATGGGCTCTACCTTGGTCTTCAGAGGGGAAATGCCTTCGGTCGAGACTTGATAGCCGAGAAAGTCAATCCTGGATTGTTTGTATAAACTTTTTCCAACATTGATAGTAAGTCCAGCAGCGTGTATACGTTGTACGATGGTTCTTACATTCTTCTCGTGCTGTTGCTCACCGCCTTCTGAGCAAATGCATATGTCATCCAAATATGCATAGGCAAACGGCAAATCCATAAACAGTCCATTGATGAATCTTTGGAAAGTTTGTGCAGAATTACGGAGTCCAAACGGCATTCGAAGGTATTCGAATAACCCAAAGGGGGTTATGACCGCTGTCTTTGGGATGTCCTGTTCGGCCATTGGAATTTGGTGGAATGCCCAGTTGATGTCGATTTTTGTGAACATCGTTTTACCCTTCATATTCGCATTGAAGTCCATTATAATTGGGACTGGATAGCGATCAGGAACTGTTTTGGCATTTAAGGCCCTGTAGTCTCCAACGACTCGCCACTCTCCACTGGCTTTTTTGGTCATGTGGATCGGGGAACTCCATGAACTTTTTGAGGGGCGGCATATGCCTTCTCCTATTATGCGATCATAGTATTCCCGTGCTGCTTTGAGTTTATCAGGCAGTAACCTGCGGGCTCTAGCATGGCAAGGCGGTCCTTTAGTTTCTATATAATGAATGGTATCATGTTTATAGGTCGGATGCCTGCGAATCGATGGTTGAGTGACTCCAGGATAGTCTGACAGAATCCGTAGGAATTGTTCGTCGACTTTCGTGCAACTGGATATATTGGTGTCCAGTTGGTACGCTAGCGTTTTGCCTTCCACCCATAGACCAGTATTGTTGTCTATGATTTTTCCATTTTTGAGGTCGATGACCAGACCGTAGTGCGCGAGAAAATCTGCACCCAGGATCGGAGTTGGAACGTCCGCAATTGTGAAGGACCACGTCATGTCTCTTCGCATACCGATGCTTACTTTGCTGGATTCTATTCCGTAAGCTGGAAGGTTTTGACCATTCACAGTTCGGAGGTAGTATTTCGGAGGAAATGCCTTTTGGTTTTTATCTACTGGCAAAATGCTCAAGTCTGCACCTGAGTCAATTAGGTAACGTCTCCTATTTGTCCTGTCCTTGATGAACAGGCGGCGTGAGTACTTTTTCGAGGGATCTTTGGCCGCATAGATGACCCCTCTTTCTAGTTTGACGACTTATTGTATGATTTACCCCACCATTGGCATCTGTTGTTGCACTTGGTGGCCTCTGCGCCAAACCGATTGTGAAAGAAGCAGGATTTATCGTCCCAGTTTTGAGACTGGGGTTTGGGGGATGATGTTCTTCTTGGGGGAGTTGGACTCTGACCCCTGGTAGAATTGCTCTTACGGTCTCTGGACCTGGATTTTCTGTCGTTACTTCTATTGTTGCTCCTGCTTTTCGGGCGGTTGTTGTTTCTACCATTTCTTGGACTGTTATTGTTATTCTTCTTCTTTATTTCACTAGATAGCTGAGCTATCTGGGCTCGAAGCTGAGCTAGTTCTCCGGTCTCTGTTGATACTGCACTGATCGAGGGTGTTGATCTCGAATGTTCCAGTGCACTATCTGCACTCTTCGCTAGGAAGTCTAGGTCCTCGGAATTGTTGATTACCGTGGTACCTATAGCTGCCAGACACTGCACAACATGTTGGGGTAGTTGCTTGCAGAACTGGTTCCCAATAACTGACGGTGACACTATATTATCGGCCTTTTGTCTAAGTTTGGCCATGAAGGTGGAGGGTTTGTCATCTCCAATCTTCATTCCGCCCATTACATCATCAATGATTTGGTTTTGAGTCTTACCAAACACATTTCTTATTTTCTTGCAGAACCAACTGTATTTATCTGCTTCCGCCGGAGGGCATTCCATGATATCCCGAATGCGGCGTATGATTTCTGCGGGCATGCCGCTACAAATGTGTGAATATTTTTGGTCGTTTTGCAGATTCTCTGTCTTAAAACAACCCTCGAGGAGAGTTAACCATAATTCAACTTCATTTGGTAGGAACTTCGGAATCTCTATCCTCTGTCTTTGGATGGCAGGATTCTGCAATGTTTGCAATTGCAACAGCTGCAACAGCTGTGCAAGTACTTCGGGGGTCAGCTGTGGCTTACCACTTCCACCTGCTCCTGGTTGGTTTGATGATGGGTTCGGGTTTGTGTTTCCGTTGGGCATTGTGTGCTGAACTTCTCTATTGGTACTTTCTACGAAGAGTCTTCCAGACTCCGTGGGTTGTCAGTCTGGGGTCGAAGGGTTGGAGTCTTGGCTCAATTGACGACCACTTCTGAGGGTACGAGCTGTTGTTTCGTTCGGGTTAACTACAGCTCCCAAATGCAAGGCTTCTGGCCTCCGGATCCGTTTTTGCTTCAAGACTTCAGAGTCTCTGGTCGAAGCTGGAGGAGTTGGCGGATGAGGGCAACTTTGTTCCTCCAGGTCTACTTGTCTTGGTTCCCTTCCGGCAAATATATTTGGAAGGGGGGGTGTAATTTCCCACTTTCAAAGTAAAGACCTCTGCTTCGACAGCCAAAGGTGTCTAGGTCTTGTAAAAATTATTTGTATTACAAGCGAGTAACTCACCAGCGCACCGCGCCTCTTTTTAGTAATAGCGCAACGCGCCTCTAGACACCCACGACGTAGCCAAAAAATCACGTCGGGGTCACCACTGTGGAATACCTTGTCGTGAGAGATATTCACACTAGAAGGTTTTCAACAGTATTTGCGTGTTCTGCCACTTCATACGATTAAGTATGGGAGAGCCAAATCCTCGGCAAACACTGGCGATTTTTGAGCCGGTTCTGAGAGTTTATATACCGAATTTGGCACACGCACACGGACACACATACGTACGTATGTATACGTAATTATGTCATACGTTGCGTCATTTCCTGTCTCCATTGAGATGATAAGAAACGACGCAGTGCGTTTGGTACCGAGTCGTGACATTACCGAGATCGTTATCAGGTAATTGATCTCGACTCGTACGATGTATCTTACCTGTACGTACGTACAGGTACAAACATACAAACGCATTCGTGTGTATTTGTTTAACGTCATAGAGACGATTATTGCCAGCCTTTGGGCGGCGACTGTCGTCGAGGGGTGCGAGCCCCTAAAACCTCATACGAGTAATGTCCCCACAGGAGGAAATATGAAAACAGGAAATTTAACAATCAGATGAGGAAGGACAAATTGAAGAAGCTAGACAATTACATGAAAGGTAACAATTTGATATTACTTAGTCATATTTAATTTGTGTCATAATTTCAAATACTATATTAATTACAAATTATATTTCCAGACCACCACCAAATCTATTGCCAAATGTAGAAAATCCGTTCATATGGCCTAAACTGGTGTATGTAATATGTACAAACTGCGGGTTTAAAGGTCAATGTAATAACCACTGTCCATACACAGGCCATTGTTGCTACAGATGCAAAGAATTTGGCCACATTGCTTGTGATTGTCAATGGTACACAAGTGACATTGGGTTTTAATTTTTTACTTATTTTCTCACGTCATTAATGTTATTTGTGTCAGTTTTTAATTTTATTATTTATTTCAGAACTTTGTGTATTAACTGTGGGTTCAATGGACACCAATATCAAAATTGTCCCATTGGTGAAAAGGTATGTTTTACCTGTCCCAAATGGGACACCTTTCAATTGAGTGTACGATGAGAGGCAGCAGCAGCATTACTAGACAACTCAAATGAGCCGCAATTAGACAACAAGATGACAAACAAAAAAATAGTAGCAAAGTGTATTGGCAGCAGCAGAAGGCACAAATTGTTGGACAAAAAGATAGGATTTTTGCTGTGTGTTTTGAAAATGAGAAGCAGTTATCATTCATTCCTTGCAGGCATTTTTGTATATGTGAAAATATTATTTTCAGTTATTTTCATTAGACAATGCAGGAGTACCATGTCCTATCTGTCGTACGATATGTTATGATACTCTTTGCATATATTTCATTTTTTGTTTGTATAGTATTTGTGTTTTTGATATTTTTCTATTTAATATATTGTTTTTTTTTTTTATTTTTGCTAGAAGGTAATTAATATTTTTTTCTACAAAATGCAATGATGATAATTTTGATGAATACTTGTGAAAAATATTTATTACAGCTTTGAAGATGGCTGAATGAAAGTTTAGGGGAAAAAATGGGTTGAAGGTTTGTAATGAATATAAAATAACATAAATAATCATAAATAATACGTACATTTACATATAATATTATGTATTAGGTATTCAACTCTATTGTCCTTGTCTAATCTCCTTTTGTATACTTTTTTAAACAAATTCAAACAGAAAGCAGAGTATGGCCCAGTAATTATTAACAGTGTACTTATAATCATTGATAATCGTAGACCAGTTCAATGTCTTACAGTTAATTTTCATATGAAATATACTTCTTAAATTTTATTATTATTGTCGTCTGATCACTATCTTCTTTTCAAATGCATTTCTATCAATAATCCATTAGTCAATTAAGCTTTGAAATACCTTATCATTTGTGTTGAACATACAGCAAATTCATACCTAAAATTTTTGTAAAGCAATCTTTGTTCAATTCAACGAAGCACAGTGACAAGAGGATGATGAAAATCAATAAATATTTTAGAATTCAAACCGATGTTAAATAAGCTATATAATCATAATATTGATGCAACATTTTTTAACAACACTTTTACAAGAAAAATTACATTTATTAGACATTTTAATTATACAATAACTATGAAAATACAACAATAAATATGGACATCAGTACCGCGTCTTTGTTATAAAACAAGATCATCTGACTATCTTTGTTGATATTATTTTGAAAAAATGAAATACATATATTTAAACAAGGAAACATCACATAATTCACATTGTTAAAGATTGTCTAACTGTCTGTCTTCATTCAGTAATCCCATTTCTAAAGATAACTGGAGGGCGTTCAGAAATTCACTCCGAGTGACAACAACATCGAAAATCAAAAACTACCCGTTTAGAAATTCACCCCTGACTCCGCCCATAAAAACGGTTGACCGTGGTTGTCACACTTACCGCGTTCAAAAATTCACCTCAGTTGACGGTGGGCGTGGAAAACCATCACTCTGGTCCGGAGATGGTTCACATTGTCACCTTCGGGTGATGAAATGGTTGTCGATTTTAAATTTTGGAAATATCGATTTCTTATCACATGGGAGATTTTGTTTATTTACACATATCACGCACAAATACATATTTTACCATTAAATATTACGAAAATGTTAATTAAAAAATTATTAGAAAATATTTTAATGCTCAGTTATTAGTGTCAGTGAATTTTATTATAAGTTATTAAAAGATGGATGAGTGTTTAAAAATTATAGTGACTGCCATTGTGCGAAGTACAGTGAAATTTTATGAAGACTTCCTTCTTTCATCATCTGAAGCAGGTAAATGCATTATGATTAGTAGGTGATAATATGTGTTTTATTTATATGAATTAATAAGATTTTTTGTATTTATATAGATGATGATGATTCCTCGAATGAGGAGAATCCCAGGAGACGAAAAAAGAGGAAACAAACTGCTGCCCAAATATCGCAAATACGATCATTTGTTGAGTATACTGTACCAAGATTTACTGACACTGAATTTCAATCTCATTTTCGATTATCGGTACATGCCTTTGAATGGCTTTTAAATAAACTTTCATCGAAATTGGCCAGAAAACGGACAGTTGGTCGCCTAAGTACATGTCCGAGGAAGCAGTTACTAGCAGTATTGTGGTTGTTTGCAACTCCAGATAGTTTCAGGTAAAAATTTTTGTAAATCATATATTTTTAAATTTTTAATTGATAATACTAATTGAAGTTACTGTTTTTTTGATGACAGATCTGTTGCATGTCGATTTGATTTATCAAAAGGAACATTACATGCCTGCTTTTTGCGTGTATTACATGCTCTCAACTGTTTGGCGCCAACAATTATTTCCTGGCCAAATTTCGGAGAGGAGGCAGATCATATCCCAAAAATTCAAACGTATGGGTGGTTTCGAAGGCGTTATCGGAGCTATTGATGGCACCTATGTAAAAATCAAGGCACCATCAGATAATGCACAAGTTTACATTAATCGGAAATGTTTCTATGGGATTACATTACAAGCAATATGTGATGATAGTCGTCAGTTCATCGATTGTTTTGCTGGATATCCGAGTTCAGTGTCCGATACTAGAATATTTAGACAATCAGAAATTTATAAGGAAATTGTTGATAATCCTTCAAATTATTTTTCGACACATGAATATATTCTAGGCGATAAAGCTTACGAGCCAAAACCTTTTTGCGTACCACCATATCGAGAGGGACGTAATTTTACTCAATGGCAGCGAAACTTCAATCATCAACATGCTAAGATGCGACAAGTAATCGAACGTACATTCGCTTTATTCTTTGGTAGATTTCGTCGTTTTAAGGATCTCGATATGTCTCGCACAGACCTCATACCAGCTTCTATTATAGCTGCGTGTGTTCTACATAATATTTGTTTAACGAATTCTTCTGATACGTTACGTCCTCAGTTCGAGGCAGAAGGTGCAGTGTATTTGCAGCAACGTACGATTGTAGCACCAGAACAAGAACAATTATTAACTCAAGGTAGTGCAACAAATGAAGAGGGTAGAGCATTTTGAGATCAGTTAGCTTTAGAAATGGGATTACTCAATAATATTGAACAGTGAGATAATCTTTGACAATGTGACTGTGATGTGATATTTCCTTGTTTTAAATATATGTATTTTATTTTTCGTAATAATATTGGCATCAATAGTCAGATGATGTAGTTTTATAATGAAGACGCCGTAAATGATGTCAACATTTATCCGTGTATTTACAAGATTATTGTACAATCAAAATGTGTAATAAATGTCATTTTTATTTTAAAATTGTTGTCGACTAAAGTTGTATGAATATTATGGGTATATAGGTTATCAAATATCGGTTTGATTCATAGAATATTTATTAATTTTCATATTATATTGTCACTTTCTACTGACATTCTATTGAACGAATATTCTAGCACTGTGAAAAGTTAAGGTGTGATTGGGCTATTATTTTCCAAAGAAATTAGTTAATTTTTTATACGTTTTTATTCTACTCGGTCGATTCGGTGAGGTACACATAGGATGACCAACTTCATCATGTTTTCAGGTGTGACGACTAACGCAAACATATACTTATATCCCTTTGTATCAGTTGTTTTCTCAATTTTTGTTTGTTTCCTTCTTCACCAAAAAAGTAAAACATTTTATTTTGCCTTTTGTCGTTATTTTCTTTATCAAATTCTACATATTTCTGCTATCTATTTTTCTACCTAAATTATTTTATCTTCCAAATTTTTACAATTCGAATTCTCGTAAGTATAGTTTAATACTGCTGCCTGTCCAAAACAAATAACATAATGTTTGCAAAAAAAATTTATTTAACGACAGACTTTAACAAAAGAACAACAAATATCACAAAAAAATGAAAATTTACATATTATAAAAATAAAATTGAAAAAAAAAAAACACTTGAAATACATAAAATGAAAAGAGATATACAAGACAAAAAAAGAAAATGAATAATATATACATGATACTTATAAATAAATACGAACAGTCTCGCGACTGATCATCCTACATATAGGGCACGGTACTTCCCTATCATGTAATTCTACGAGCTGAAAATAACATTCCTCACATATGCAAAAATGTCCACACGGGATGAATGAAAGTTGCCTCTCATTTTCTAAACAAATCACACAAATTCGATCCGGTTGTTGCTGCTGTTGCTGCTGCCGATGTACTTGGCCACCATTGTCATGTTCTAATTCACGTTGTCTACTTTCTTCTTGTTGTCTTACTTCTGGTTCACTATTTTCTGGTTGTCTAGCTGATTCTTCTAGTCTACGACTAATAGTACTGCTACTGCTGCTATGGCCTCTTGTCGGACACTCAACTGAAATGTGTCCCCTCTGGTGACAGGTATAACATACCTTTTCACCAGTGGGACAATTCCGATATTGGTGTCCATAGAAGCCGCAGTTGGTACACAAATTTCTTCTGTAATAAATAATATAATTAAAAACTGTGACAAATAATATTAATGAAGTAAGAAAATAATTAACAAATTTTTACCTGTCACTCGTGTACTGTTGACAATCACGAGCAATGTGGCCAAATTGTTTACATTGGTAGCAACAACGACCTGGGTAGGGACATTGAGTAGTTCGATGTCCCTTGAACCCGCAATTTACACATGTAACATGCGCCAATTCAGGCCACATGTAGGGATTTGCAGCATTGGGAACTGGATTTGGTGGTCTGCACATATAAATCGAAAGAAAAAAATTATCAAAAATAATGACATAAACAAAATATGATGAATAATAATCGAATTGTTACCTTTCATCTAACAGTCTATCATCAGGTATTTCTTCAGGTTCTCGAACTTCTGGTTGTCGAACTTGTGGTTGTCCATTTTTGTTACGTGGGAGAGGCAGTCTGTGAAACAATAAACAAACAAACAGATAGTTACAATTCGACGATTTATTCATTGGAACTGAGCACAAACGCAATACGACACAATCGATGGGAATCTTCAGGATTTTCATCCTTGTAATATTATACTAATGCCATTTAATGTAATATAATCACTGTCAACAAATTATCAATTTCATCGCATCCCGTCGCTAAATTCGATGGACTGTGTTATGGTAAAGAGGACACAACATTTTACTCAAAATTATATCAAATTCTTACCTTTCATTCAAATCTCCGCATTGGTCTAATCTAGCATTGTGTTCATGATCATGATCACCTCGTGGTTCATCACTCTCCGGTTGTCTAACATCACTCTCCGGTTGTCTAACATCAATCTCCAGTTGTTTCACACCATTTTCTTGTTGTCGTTCTGCTGCTGGTGCTTGTTCAGGTGGGACAGCGTTAGGTTGCCATGGATTGCGTTCCATTAATTCCGCCATGTAACGCCTCCACAAAGCATGCGGAACACCACGACAAGGAGGATTATTCATTTTAAGATGAGCTATAATAATAACGAAACAAATAACATCTTCACGTACAAATTTAAATGTTAATAAAAAAAATCTGTTCACAAACCTCGTATTTTTCATAAATTTCTGAAATTTAGATTCCTCGATACAAGCACCAACACGCACGATTGAATTTCGAATAGAAGCACATTGTGATGACAAAATTGACGCTACCAAATGACGATGTAGATGTATATCACATGAAGAACAAACGATGCTACTAGCTCTGTGATTGGTCGATCAATGCTGGAACTATGTTTCGATAAAAATTGATTATTATTCGAAATCAAATTGCATTTCTTCATTACATTTTTTCGACGAACGCCTCAAATTCTGTTGCGATTTTTTCAAGAGCATTAACAGCTCTTTCTTTATAGACAAGATTTTCATTTCTGGTCAATGATGCTGGTTGAGGTCTAATCTTCGATTTTTTTTTTTTTGGGGTATCTTCATATTGAACTTCTTTGTTCAGACATGTCAAAAGGGTCGTTTCTTCAGGAGAGGTCGACTCGCCGGTTTCATATCCACTGACAGTAACAACTTTTTCACATATATTTTTTGGTCCATTCAACGAAGAAGCAATATGAGGAGGACGAACATTGTGTGATTTATGAAATATGGCATCAAGTTCTTCAAAAAAATCGCAGTGTACTCTTTTTATTCCAGTATCTCCACTGCTCATATTGTCAATTTTAGTAATGTACCGTTTTTTCAGGTACTTCAATTTATTTTCACACTGTCTAGCTGTGTATGGGACCAATTTGGCAGCAGTCTGTTGCCAAACCTTTGAATTTGTACTGGTTGTTGATTTGAAGAGATGCTCAGCATCTTTAAACAATGTCAGTAACTCCGACATCTGCTCGTTTCCACAGTGGCCCAGTCGATGTATGCAGATCATCATTAAATTCAACAGCATGATATACTGTACTCTGTACAGGTGAGTCATCAAGGTTTACGATTTCTTCTTCATATCGAGCGTCTAGTTCTTCTTGTAGTCTAGCCTCGGATGTTCGTTTCTCGAATAATATTTGATCCTCTTTTTCAGAATCAATATTTGAAAGATTTGTTTTCTGTTGAATCGTATTACCCGGCGCTTTTTTTGTATCATTTTGCACAGGTTTTGACATACGTTCTTGCATATTTATCCGTTCTTTGCTACCATTTTTATGTATAGCTTCCATAATATTTTTTGGCATTGAAATAACGGATTTTTTATAGTTCGAGGTACTTGGTACCTCCGGTTGTCGATGTAATTCTACGTCTTGTTGTCTGTTTTGTACTTCAAGATCGGGTTGTCTAGAAGTATGAGGTAATTCGACTGTTGCTGATGAGTCACCACTGGTACCATCGGAGGGAATTGTGACGACTGCATCATTTTTATTTTTCGGCGGTAATAATTCGCTAGTAGTATCATCAGATACTACTTCATCAACTGCAGCAGTACTATTTTTCGACACAGCAGAGACATCGTTAATACTGATTAATTCTGAATCAGAATCTACTAACATATCGAGCGTGGCTGGAGTAGCTGAGTCAATTTGAACTGAATAATCTCAATTTTTGTTTATAGTGTACTGGCACCACAACAGATTATCCGCTAAGAAAAAAAAAACAAAACCTATTGAAGAGCTATTCTCTTTTTTTTGACCAAGAAATGATGAAGTCTATGTTAATACTTACAATCATCCTTATGTTGAACAAGAATATGATCATCATACATGAATGGCATTCCTGTTCTAGTATCTGACACAATATTATATTTCAGTTTTATTTAATTTAGCACGAAACAAAATAAAATTTAAAATTCTCACAAAAATCAATTTGTTACATCAAACTTATGAATGTCAGAGTTTATTCAAAAATATTTGAATATGATGAAAAATAGTCTAGAGGTCATGGTTGACCGTTATTTGCGTTCAAAAATAAGTGGGTTGTCCACCACAACCAAGGGATAACCATTCATCACCCTAAAGTCATTTGGAAATGGGTGTGGCCTAATGGACAACCGTTTTAATTTTCAAGTCATGTGATAGTCCACCACTGTTGTGCACCCGTCACCCTGAGTTACATTTCTGAATGCCCTCCTGGTCTTGAAATGCTCTACCCTTTTCATATATTGCAGTTCCTTGAGTGAACATTTGTTCTTGCTCTGGTACTACAATCATATGTTGATGCAAATACACTGCACCTTCAGCCCCAAACCACAGATGTAATGTTCAGAAGAATTGAATAAACAAATATTATGCATAACACATACAGCTATAATAGAAGCTGGTATGAGGTCCATACGAGACATCAAGATCTTTAAAATGACAAAATCTACCAAAAAATAAAACAAATTTACATTCGATAACTTGTCATATATTAGCATGTTGTTATTTGAAGTTTCGCTGCCATTGAGTGAAATTGCGTCCCTCTCGATATGGTGGGACACAAAAAGATTATGGCTCAAAAGCTTTATCACCTATAATATATTCATGCAGCAAAAAATAAGCAGCAGGATTATCCACAATAGCCTTATAAATTACGGATCGTATAAATGTTCTAGTATCTAACACCAAACTTAGATATCTGGCAAAAAAATCAATGAACTGATGATTATCATCACAAATTGCTTGCAATGTAATCCCACAGAAACATTTACAATTGATGTAAACCTGTGCATTATCAGATGGTGCATTGATTTTTACATAAGTGCCATCCAAAGCTCCAATAATGTTTTCAAAACCACTCATATATTTGAATTTTTGCAAAATGATCTTTCCCTTCTCAGAATTTGACCACAAAATCAAGGTTAGAGCCAAACAGTTGAGAGCACGATAAGCTCACAAGAAACCGGTATGTAATGTTTCTTTTGATAAATCAAGTCAACATGCAACAGATCTGTCATGAAAAAACCGTTCACTTCAGTTAGTATTAGAAAATAAAAATTAAAAATATTTGATTTCAGAAGATTTTTATCTGAAACTATCTGGAGTTGCAGACAACTATAGTACTGCCAGTAACTGCTTCCTCAGACATGTACTTAAGTGATCAACTGTTCATTTTCTAGCCAATTTCATTGAAAGTTTATTTAAAAGCCATTCGAATGCATTCACTGATAATTAGAAATGAGATTGGAATTCAGTGTCAGTAAATCTAGGTACAGTATACTCCACAAATGATCGTATTTGTGATATCTGTGCAGTAGTTTTTCTCTTCTTTCATTGTCTCCTCAGATGTTCCTCACTCGATGAATCTTTATCACTTAGAAATACATGAACACTTCTTAATTAAGAAATAACACAGTATTATAATCTACTACTAATCATAATGATTTTTCCTGCTTCGGATGGTAAGAAGGAAGTCTCCATAAAATTGCACAATATTTCATACAATGGCAGGCACTATAATTTTTAAACGATCGTCCATCTTAATAACTTATAATAAAATTCACTGTCACTAATAATTAAACATTTAACAATTTGATACTAAGTTTATAAATAAAATTTTCATTTTTATTTAATGGGTAAAATTGAATTGTGTTCTGCGTTATATATATGAATAAACAATACACAATGAGATAAGAAATTGATTTTTTGAAAATTTAAATTTGACAACTAATTTCATCCACTGGAGTGACAATAGCTCTGTTTGATACTTACATCAACCTATAGAAGGAGGGTGATTCCACAAATGCAAGAATGTTATATGACTTTACGCTAAGTTTTACTTGAATATTTGTGGAATATCCCTGTAGGTGTAGGTTGGTGTACGTTAGTGTAATCCTATCAAACAGAGCTAATGTGAACCATCTCTGGACCAGAGTGATGGTTGTCCACACCCACCTTCAATCTAGGTTTATTTTTGAACTAGTCGAGTGCGATAACAACCTTCAACCATTTTTGGGACAGAGTTAGGAGTGAATTTCCAAACGGGTGGTTTTTCAATTTTCGATGTGGTTGTCAATCCTAGTTAATTTCTGAACACTCTCCTGAAAAAGAGTGAATTGTACCTCTAGTATTTTAATTCAATGTTGGATGTAACTATCGATACTATCAATAGTTTTAATTTTTTACAGTCGATTAATCGATAGTAAAAAACTTTCAACTATCGTCATCATTACCTGTGACTAGTGTTTGAGTGTGACCAGTGCACTTTGACTATACAGAATTAACATGGACTGCTATTTGTGATAAGAATGACGTTAGAACAGTGTTCCAGATGTATGGCTTTGGCTGTAAACGTACGGCTATTTTAGGTATAATACGGCCGTATAGCCCGAGGTTGAGCCGTACGCAAAATATACGGCTGTTAAGCTTCCACGTACGGCTTCATTTTAAAAATACGCTTTTACCAGTTTCACAATTTTTGTAAATTTTTTTTGAAAATTTCAAGCAAATTTTCATCATTTTATTTCGTTTTTTGCGGAAGTATCGAAATATTTAATTGTGAAGACGTGAATGCTATTATCATTTTTTATTTCGCATCAATTTATTGGCTAGTTTAGATCAATATAATCGATATAATACTGAATTTGTGGAAAAAAAAATTTATTTAATAGAAAATAACCATAAAAAAAAAGGTCATTGATAAGTTAGTTTTACACTTTTACAGGGGAAAACAAAAAATACGGCTCTCTGGACCAAAATACGGCTCTTTGGAGACTTCAGCATCTGGCAACACTGTGTTAGAAGATGTAAGATGAAGTAAGTCTGGTTGGGTATGATAAGGATTTGTAAAACAGTAAAATATTGCTGAAATTTGAGGTTGAACTGAATTAATTATATTTAAGCATCTTCTATGGTATTAAATTAAATTTTCATAATTTCTATTCTAAACAAAATTACCGCGCAAAGAACATTGAAATCATTATCAACCCAACCCTTTGACTATATAGCTTATGGACTGCTAGAACTGATAAAATCTTGAAGCCAAACACTGCATGCGTTACTTTTCAAAAAATGTACTTTGTGTGAAAACTGAATTTGTATCAGGTAGAATATTGTGTATTTTATATTTAGACCTAATTATTTCGTTCCGTAATTCTTACTTTTTTTTTATACAGAACGTTTTAATGCAAATGGGATTAAATGTTATTACTGTTGATGGAAAACTCATCAAAGAATTATGTACTTATATACAGGTAGAATAAGGAAAATATTAATAATTTCCTTATTCTTATCTTAATACTATACTATACAGTTAACTATATAATAGTTTATGAGGATGCATCAATTACACCTACAAAATCCAATTTATTACAAGCTTCTTCAAAATCATTAAGAGATTGCAAACAAATCTGTTGGTAAGCTATTGCCATTAGATACTTCTAGACCATTAGATAGTGGATGTATACTCATCTCTTCTGTTAAGTCAAGTTTTGATGCACTTAAAGTATCAGTGGAATGAAGTTTTAGTAAAGTATTACATATTTATGTCATTAATTATTCTATAAACTTACAAATTGATGTGAGGCGTACAGAACGAGGATCGAAAGAACTTGAGACTTTTTACTTTAACGACATTTTATTAGCGACTGAAATAAGAAATGGCGAAGCAACAGCGTTATTGGATCGAGAATGGTAGGGGAAGCACTTCGTGATGAGAGTGTACATATGACATATATATTTTGTGTGTTCGTGATGATGATGAAGAAAGAGAGAAGGTGGGATTTCCGTTACAACACAAATAATGCCATTTTATCATGTGTCAATGGCAAAGAAGAATAATAATAAAATTAATTATTTTCAAATATAATTTTAATTACTAAATTAACGAAATATAAAAATTAATTTTTTTCTAGCTAGAATTGGAAATTTGGAATCACTATCACTTATCACCAAAGGTCGTTTTTCGTAAAAAGAACGCCTGTTAACAGTGGCTTCAGCGGTCTTCCATTTAACCCCATGTATTTCTTATCAGTTCTAGCAGTCCATAAGCTATATAGTCAAAGACCCAACCCGACTAACTTTTTCCTCCTATGTCTTGTCAATTGATAACGAAATTTTGTACCTATTTTTCAATCAAATAGCAGTCCATGTTAATTCTGTATAGTCAAAGCCAGTGCACAGCACCAGTGATACTAGATTTTAGATTAGAATAATGTGTTTACTTTGATGGCAGATTCTTAGAAAGCGTGTCATATTTGATATTTTTTTACGGTCCGAAGTATATGGCTCTCAAAAGTTGAGATTTGAGTGTGTCGTGTGTTTATACTTTGTACTAACTGTTATTATTGTATCCGAGGAAAATGTTGTAAAGTTATTAACTTTCCTCAAGAATCCTCCGAATATAAAGTATCATTCATGAGCAATCAGAATGATATGATTAGGCTCCTAGGTAGGTGATAAAAATGATATTCTTGATTTAAAGTTCAGTTCCTACGCTCTGTATTAAAAGTATAATTTTATTCAACTAAATTTGATTTCAATCAAATTTCGTAATTACCCTTTAGCATGTTCAATTTGGAGACTGTTTTCGTAATTTTCGAAATTTTGTTTCAGTAACTCATGTTTCATTAATACTATACAATAGTTTTCATATAGCATGAGCATTAGGATGAGCCGCGTTTCATTGTGCATTGAATCGTTTTCAGTATTTTCGCATTTCCAAATTTCTTTCTGGTAGTTATTTCTCCCCTACACCTAGCCCTACTTATTTAGATCTTTTAAGAAGTTGGGGTCTCTAGCGATCTACTCATTTAAATGTTTCAGTACATGTTTAATTTTAAAATCGAGTAGATTCGTGGTGTTTTGTTTTATTTAATTATAGTTTTGGTGGTATTTCTTAATGATTTCCCTTATAGTTTAATACGACATGTCATCCACTTCGGTATCTCTAGAACAAATTTCGCCTTCAGTAGAATGTATTAGGAATAAAAAAGTAAATGCATCTAGCGGTTTGCCTGGAAGTAAACATGATGGTAAAGGTAAGCATTCATTTGTTGAACGGGTAGAATTTACAAACCTTGGTGCACTGTAATTAATATACGCTGCAGCTGTCACTAAAACACTTAAAATGCTTGGTATAGATCATTTTGTGGAATTTTGTGGTGTATGGATATAAGCTAGTTCTTATTTTATGTTGTAAATACTTCTGCTTGTTTTTCATTTTATTAGTATAAGACTTCTGGGCGTATTTTTATGTTTTTTTGGATGTAAGGATGTAGCTATTCGTGTATCCTATTTATAATCTTGCAACCAGGTTATAAACACAGAATTGCTCGATTTACATTTTGTTACAGTAAGCATTTTTGCATTAGTGTGGGGCGATAGATCAATCAAAGCGATGTAGATTGCGATTTATAGATTTTGGCAAAATTGTGATGTAGATCGATCAAACAAGGCGATCTAGATCGCGATCTATTTAATTACATCGTTTCCTGATTTTTCAGATCATTTCCTAATTTCCTCTCTTTCACCTCCTTCATTATGTAAGAATTGAATTGAAGGAAAAAAAACAACAAAATAACGAAAAAATTAAAAATAGAACAATAAGTCTGAGTCATTTGGGATGTAAAGCCTGCGCTAAACTGCGCCATCCGCCCTGTTGATTTCAGGATAATGAACAGTTTTTTAACATTGAAAACATACAAAATCAAATTTATCGAAAGCAGTTTTACAAAACTTTAAGTGGTAGAAATCTGAAATTTTCTGGAGACATCTGCATAGGTTATCTGAAGATTCCCCGAAATTTTGGCTGACATTGTACGTTTATTTCTTGAGATATCGCCGAAATTCTGTTCATATTCCCCAACCTGATTGAATTCTTATCATTAAAATCACAGGATTTGAGTAGAATTTCAGCGATATCTTAAGAAATAAATGTACTAATTCAGCGAAAATTTCAGGGAATCTTCAAATAAGCTATATAGATGCCTCCTGAAAATTTCAGCTTTCTACCACTTACAGTTTTCGTGGAATGGCTTCTAAAAGCATTGATTGTGAATGCTCTCAATGCTAAGAAACAGTACATAATCTTGAAATCAACATTTCTGAAAAATGAGCCACCAGAAGGTGACCACTTTGACTTTAGATCCCATTTTTTAATTTATTTTCAATATTATATGATTTGATTATCTGATTTGTATACTTGACTGAAGTTATTACAACAGATCTAATTTGAAGATCTAAAGATTTAAATATCTGAAAAATGGCGATCTAGACCTCAAAATTATATAATTTTTTTGAAGTGATCTAATGATCTAAGATTGCGATCTTTCAATCTGTTGATCTGTTGGTCTAATTTTAAAAGATCTGTGCCCCACACTGCTTTGCAACTACGTTTGAGCAGTTGTCACTTATAGGTGGCTGTAAGGTGAATTTCAAATGAAAACAGGACAGTGTATTTTTCCATAAGAAAAGAAAAGAGTTTAAGTTGATTTTCTGAGAATGGGAAAGACTTTAATATGGATGATCACTATTTGTCAGAGGATAATCTTTAAATCCTACCCAATTGTAACGATAAAAACTCATTTTTAAAATAAATTTTCACATTATAAGATCAATAGATTTATACCTATTTTCATCCATTTTTCTGTTTTCAGCTGATTTCTATTTTCACCAGCAGTGTGCATACCTTTTTTCCTCCTTTTTCCAATTGGATATGTGAATTTTGTTATCATAGTTATGCATTTGTATCGCAGTTATCAAAAAATTCAGAAGGGGATGAAAAATGCCCTCTGATTTGACATTGAAATTTGAATTTACAACCAGCTCCAAGTCTTACAATGTTTCAACCAGTGACATTTCTTTACATCTTTTTATATCTCACATCCTATGGCTGCAAGATGCAGTGGCAAATCAAACAAACCTTTTGTTTTCTGATTTTAAATTTATATGTCTTTATTTTATACCAAATTTAATTTATTACTTTGCATCTCAGTTCTCTTTTATATCTTATTTACCATATTCCTAAAGAGAAATACAGGAATGGGGATGGTCACATTTGACATTACAGTATGGATGGTGCCTCAAAAAAAGAGTTCAACTGTGTGAAGAAGCAAACAATCAGTTAAGGAAAAGGCCCATAAACTGTGAAATTGAAATAATTTTTTCTTTTTTTCTTATTATTTCAGCTTCCAAGGGCTTAAAACTATTGTACTTGGTCTCATTTTATTCCTTAGAGTCTCCTAATTAATTTAGTATGTTCAATGAAAAGCCAAATGTTCTTCTATGAGAATTATGAAGAAGTATTTTAAGACCGCTATATACTTACCATGCTTTAATTTTGTTTGTTTGTCCACTTAGTTATATTTAAAACTGCAAATGCCACAGTTGATCTTTTGGGAAGAATCCCTTATTTTTGAAGGTGCAAACAGGTGGCGAGGCAGCCTCAAATAAAAGTTATAAAAAATGAATTGAATAATGATGCTAGGAAAAATAAAAAATTCATACAATCAGAGGTACTCCATTTAGCAGCTAGTGTGAATCCATACAATTTCCTACCTCCACAATGTCCACAAACTTGGTGTATTGCTGGTAGTGGTTTGAATTTCTTTTTTGGAACAGAGTATGAATGTTGAGTTGTTAACAAAACAAAAAATAAGTTTTATATAATACAAGATCAGAAAGGCAATCTTAACATTGATGTTTTACGAGTGAAAAGTTGCCATTATCATTGATGAATCTAATTTCAATTTAAAGAGAACGCGCCTCTACGTAAAAACATGAAGCAACTTTTTACATGAAGGCACATTCAATTTGCATTGAAGTATGTGTAGTTGGCATTAGCTCTGTTTGATAGGATTACACCGACTTACCCAAGCTACACCAGGAAGCAATTCCACAAATGTAGGAATGTTATATAACTTTCTGCCAAGTTTTACTTGAATATTTGTGGAATATTCCTACCAGTGTAGGTTGGTGTAAGTTAGTGTAATCTTGTCAAACAGAGCTATTGACACTCTCTGAATGAAACGTTAAATTTGCCACAATAAGAAGGTTGATACTTGATATTTTGTTCAATTTTTTATAACTTTCAAACAGGACTCATTATGATTGAATTTTAACGTTACTTTCTGATCATTAATTATATAAAAAATCTTCCTTAACAAGGTTTAAAAGTGAGTTTACATGAATTTGGAATTGCTCACTTGCTACGCTCATTCACAATTTTATTTGAACAAAATCTCTGCTTTCCTTAGGACTTGAAATTTTCTGTTAAATGCCAAAATGCACTGTATTCATTCCAAACTTTTTTATCTTTTTACTGATGGGTCGCATGTACACACCTATACGCTCTGTTTATTAGAAATGGTACATTGGTGCTTTCTCTTTTCTCTTTTTTCCCAATTTTTTTTCATTGTTTTTGTGTTCTTTGCCTGGTTAGCTGCTGCTTCTATCATCATTTTTCAACCGTTGAATGAATGAATTTCTTCAAACTTGTTCGTACTTCTTCGCTATTCGAATTCTTCTTATGGTCTTGGGTCAAATGGGGATTCACGATTCACTTTATTAGAATGAAAATCATCATTTACTTATCATTAAATGTGGTAATTTTTCCGAGCCCTAATGAAACGACGTTGGATAGAATGTTAAACTTGAAGGTATAAATTTCCCCGAGAATTGAAGCGTATGAAACTCGTTTTATGACTTGATAACATTTGATGGGTGTCAGATAATCAATATGACATCACTTCCACTAGAAATTGGCGATAAAATGTAATTTTTAATTTTTTCACAGCTTAGCGAAAGGTTTTGTTTCTGTACCATTTCTGCTATTATTTTCGAATAGTTTTTCTAATGTTGGCCATTAGGATCTTGAAATCATTCACTTTCTAATTGTCTTACTTAAATATTTCATAGATTGTACAAAATAATCCACTCATCGTAGGTAAACCAAACCTTTTTGGATTTAGTGATAATGTATAGCATCACGTATATTATTCTCTACAAAGCTTACAGTTTGTATAAGCTTCGTCGTGTGTACAGGATTTATCAGTTTTTTCTGATTACGTAATTTGATGTCATATTTTAATTTTTTGCATAAATTCCTATTTTTTTTTATAGTATTTGTAACGGCCAAAAGAGGCTTGGTTGTACCTGGTAACGACCTCTTTTGGGGGTACACCATACATGAAATATCACGTACTTAAAAGTAGTAATATTTCTACGATAGATTCAGATTAGTCATCCACAAACTATAGTGGACCTTAACATTTGTTTGAGACTCAATAATATTTAAACACATCAGTGAGTTAACACATTTAATATTTTAATAATTTGTACATACAGTACACATTTCTACGTTAATATTAATACATATTCAATCACAATTCAACAAGCAAGACTATCTTTTCACCAGAGACTTCTACGAGAGAGGTTCCAGGTACTTAGAAGTAGCTGTTGGAGAACTGAACTAAACTGAACAGAACTGAACAACTATACCACTGAATCGAGGGATTATATACTCGTTCAGGGTATGAAAACGTACGTGTCGGATAGGCAAAGTGAGGTAGGGTGTTGTTATTATAGGGTTGTGCTGACTCGTCGAGTACTCGAGGGACAGGTACAACTAGGTCAGAAATATACAGAAGGTATATTTGTTTATGTAAAATTAAATACGAATAGTTTTGTGGTTGTTTATGAAGAGTTATAGGAAGGTAAATTTGTTGACAAATATCTACATTTTTGGTATTCGAAAATGAGTGAACGAATATGTTCGTCATTTCTCAAAATAGACGAAAATATACGTTACACAATTCTCCGGGGGGAACAAAAAAAATAAGGAAAAAAAAAATTTTCCAAAGTCTATCCAACACATACATATGTCCAGATAATTCTGCATACTTAAAATTACGTCATATAATGCGAGTATGAGTATATACTTAGAATAACATTTTTACGAATATTAGTTATGAGTAACAAATTTTTCTTACGTATATATATAAATAGTTAGTATATCGTATTATTTTGCGTAATTTTTTACAATGCTGTGCTTTTTGTTAGGTTCACACAGTTTTGGTGGCAGGTTAATTTTAAATATATAATAATAATTATTAAAATAAGTGAGATTGCACTTAACCATATTAGGAATATTTCATTAATGAAAGTTATATAATCATTGAAATTTTGATCGGGTATTTGCAGTTTGATGGATTTAATTTTGTTCTCCAGATTGTTCATAGGAGCAGTGTGAGGAACAAAATTTTTCCAATTAGGATTATAGACCTTTGTCGTTGCCAGATCAATGGCAAGATCAAAAGGTTCTATAGAATCAGAAAAGTATGTCCACAAGAGTGGTAAATGATTTTCGATTTTAATAGTCTCTTCTAATGATTCAGAGAGACAAGGGATTTCTATGGGAATGATTACTGTATTTTTATTATTTTCATCAATATTTTCAATTTGGATGTGACAAGGTACGTCCAGAATGAAGGTTCCAGGGGAATCATTGTTTATTTTTAATTTTTCAGATTTTTTCGTAACAGAATTAGTTGCTACGAGGGAGTTAAAATTTACGATAGCAAACTTGGTGTGACCAATAGGGTGCACCAATGTTTGATTATTATTAGGATTGCATTTAAATGAGCAAGATTGTAATAGGTTATGGTTTAAGTCTTGGAAGAATAAATTCTTTGCACAAGACGATAATTTTTCACTTCCTCTATTAGAAGGAAGGAAGCATAATGGTTTATCCGAGTTACAATAATGGAGGTTGGTTCCACTAATATAACGTACAGAGTTTGTTCTAATTTCATGAATTATCAAAGATGGTTCTTGATCCCAGCTACACAGTTCATTAGAATGACTTTTGAATGTGAGCGGAATAAAGTCGTAAATTTCGTATTTTGAATCCAATTGTTTTAGGGGAATTTTAATTTCTAATTCTAACGTATTTTTAAAGAAGTTGCAGTTTACAAGTTCAGCATGATAATAGTTTTGAATGTCCTTAATGGGTATTGCTAGGTCGAGACCTAGATTTTTCGTAATTTTCGAAAGTTTTACTAAATCTTTTTCTAATATTTCTTTTGAGATAATTGAAGATGGGATCGTATGAGATTTACACGACGTTAGGATATTTGATAGTCTTAACGTGTTTATTAGGTAATTATCATAGAATCCTTGTATATAGTTTAGCGAGATTAGAAGTTCGTGTTCTTCTAGCGAATTTTCCATAAAAGAATTTGTATGCGAGATAAATCTTGTCATAAAATTGTTTGTATGGTCAATGAAACTATGCAGATTAGTAGACGTATTTACTAAGGCTGCATGCTCGATTAGTAACTGATTTTTAATAATATCATATTCTTCTTTCAACGAGATTTCATTTGCCAAGAAGTTTCGTCCATCTCTAAAGTTTAATACTCGACAGCAAAATCGTAGCGCATCTCCGAAGAAAGATCTGATCGGGGTGAATACGCTTCGTTTGCTTCGAATAGACGATGGTGTCGAATAGAAATCTTGTATCATCGCAATGTTTTGTTCTTTCAGATTTTTTATGGTATTTTTTAATCGTTTCGCCATTTCTGCATATTTGCAATTTTTCCAGTTTGTTTCATTACACAACCGGTGTTTGAAATTTGTTTCTAATAATTTATCTGCTGATTCATGTAAGTCTAGTTTAATGGAGTAAATTATTGGGGCAGATTTAGAATATACGAAAATATTGCTAATTTCTTGAAAATAAGCGCCAGTTGACGCCGTCGTAATCCTATATGGGTCAGACGATGTTCTTTGCGCAATACTAGTTGAAGAAATAATTATTGCGAAATAGAAAAGTAGATTCGTATACATTTTCTGAAACAGAAAGAATGCAACGTCTAAGTTATTTACGAGAAAATGGATTATGCATATTACTGATTTGTTTTGATTTTCGTAACTTGGGGTGAAGGGGGAGACAAATTTTTCCGATATCTGAATTATGAATCTCGGTCAAGTTGCTAGTATAAAATTACTATTTTTATTTCTTTCGTCAGTTTTCCGTCTTTGCTTTCATGGCTTACATCGTATTACTAGTTATCTGCTTTTTTGTTCTTTCGTGAATTTCAAAAAAAACCTTTTCCAAAGTTAAGTGAAGTGTCAGTGACCAGTGCAGTTCGGCTAATACACGGAATTTTTTCTTCTCTTTTTTTTCTTTTCGTATTACTTTTCCATATTTCACCCATTATGTCGATCGTATACATGAACGATCGTATGTTCATGTCGTCGGGAGTAGTGGAGGCGAATGAGACCTGGTTCCTGGGGGAACAGGTACTCGGCAAGGTTCGCCAGTTTCAAAGCTGCATGTGCGAGCCTCGCCTTTACTTCGCGCTCCATCGGCTTTTCTCCCTTTTTAACCGTGTGTCTGCTGTATCCGATCGCAGCGATTTTTTGAACGCATTCGAGCCGTCGCGGATTCCGGGTGAAGTCATCGTGGAAGACTTGGGGTACTGGAGCCATTCGGTTGGCTTCAACTGCTGTCCAGAATCGGAAGAATATGTGAAGAAGTTGTTATTTCAACTTCGCATCTTCTATCCGCATTCCATGACAGTTGAGTTTGGGCCATCCGGGCTCAAGCTCATCTTCCGCGGGAACCTTGACACGCGTGGACTGGCCGGTTTAGGCATTCTCTCCGGGCTTTTGGTCGGTCTGTTGTGTGTTTCACAGCAGACCAACGAGAAGGTAACCATGGAGTATGTTCATATCGACCAGTTCTATCTCAACGACTTTTTAATCAGCACCTCGGGTGTTCGCTTCACCAAGTTCATTAACGAACATCATAAGCCGCGCCTCAATGTTTCCATTTCCGTTACCGGGTTCCACTTCCAACGCCACTACGATGCCACGGAATATAACCGCGCCATGTCCTACCGCAGTGGATGGCTGCTGTCGGAGCCGGTTGTCTACTCGTTTTTGTGGGATACTCCCTCTGTAGAGGAGAGTATGTCCACTGAAGACAGCGGTTCCTCCAATGATGCCCGGGAACCAGGGAACGCGTCACCCAGTTCAACCGAAACTAGCAGTTCATCTAGCGGGGAACGATTGGAAGAGTTCCTAGAGGGATATGCTGAAACGTGGGCCATAGGTGAGTTTTTCCAGATATAACTATTTTAAACTATTATACCAACACAAAAAAAGATTTTAGGGATATTTTGAAGTGACGAGTCAGAAATGATGGGAAAGGGAGGTATCGTGTTTGAGAAAACCAAGTAACTACGGGTAATATACTTTACACACAGTTACTTTGGTTTTTTCCGAGGGCGACCCCTTGGTTTAGGTATGATTTGGGTTGGGATGGGATTTTCGATGTTTTCGTCTACTTCTTCTATTTTTATTTCACTATTTAATTCGTCGTTATTACGTACTTTATACGGAATTAATCGTCGTACGTGAACTGTTTCGTCGTACGCCGTTTTATCGTCTGTTTTAATTCGAATTACGTAATTTAAATCCGTGACCTTTCTAACAATTTTATATGGTCCGGTATATTTCATTTTATTTTTCGCGACGTTTTTCGATTGACGCAGCAAAACAAGGTCGTTAGGTTTGAAATCAATGATCTTGTGGTGTGCGTTATAATGTTTCGCGTTTTTTTCCGATGCTTTCTTTGCTAAGCTCGGCGTTTTTTCTCTCGTTTGAAGGAGATTTTCAATTTCTTCTTCACGAGTTGTTTTATTATTATTATTTTCTGGTATTTCTGGTATATGTACTTCTGGATTAAATCCATGAAGTAGGTAGAATGGAGATTTATTATTTAAGTGTTCGATTGGGCTTATATTGTATGCAAAAATAATTTTATTAATTGTTTCGATCCATTCTTTTTCGTTTGAATGGTCGTATTTTGATAATGATTTTTTTATTACTCCGTTGATTTTTTCAACGAGTCCTTGCGATTGGGGGGAATAAAATGAAGAATAAATAATTTTAATATTATTCTCTTCGCAAAATTTACGGACGGTTTCATTTGCAAAATGACCTCCGTTATCGCAAGAAATTTTTCCTGGGGTACCATACGTATAACAAATAAATTTCAAATACTCAATTACGCATTGAGCATTTGGATTTTTTGTTGGACGTATGGTGCAGAAATTTGTGCTTTTGTCTACACCGACAAGCACGTACGAGTGTTCGTACTCAGTATTAAATTTTCCGATGAAATCGATCTCTAAATGTGAAAACGGTTTAGGGTTTTCGATTTCAATATGTTTGAGGTAGCCAGCCTCTTTCGGGGAATTTTGTGCCATTTGACACTCATGACACGATAATACGTATTCCGTAATTTTTTGTACCATGTTTTTAAAGAAAAACTGATTTTTTATCTTATTTTTTGTTTTCTTTATTCCAAAATGACCTCCATACAACGGATCGTCATGTAGTTTTTTTAGAACTACCGGAATTAATTTTTCAGGAATTACTGTAACCGCTTCATCATACGATGAGGTTGGGTTAGGTAATTTCTTTAATACATTCTTTTCGTCGAGAAAATATAATTGTATAGTACGATTCAATTTTCGTATTTTATTTTTATCTTTTTTTATTTCGTTATAATTTAATAATGAAATTACATTTTTCCAATGCGGGTCATTTTCCTGCATTGTCTTCAAATTTTCGGGCAATTCAATTTTTTGGGGGGATTCAGAAGTTTGACCTTCTGATTGGGGAGGTAATGTGATGTCGGGAATTGACATTTGTGTGACAACTGGGGTCACAGGAGGGGTTGGGATGATCTGATTATCGAGGTTTGCCTCTTTAAGAGCAGATCTTGTAACTACGTTAGTAGTTTTGTTGGGACAATTTTCGGAATGATTTAACTCATTCTGTGGGATTGTGGTTTGTACCACGGGATAATATGGGAAGGTTGATGCAAGGGAAGGGGGAAAATAATATGTTTGGGGCGTTGTACTTGGGTAGTACCACGCATTTTGATTCTGAAAGAATACAGGGTTTAATGGGACAGAATTGTCGTTGTGAATTCTACACACAGTATTCACATTTTTCTCTTCGTCTTGAAGAGCATATTTTTTATCTACGAGAAATTCACCTTTTTCAAATGTGATTTCGTCCGGTTCATCATGCGGACGAGATAACATATCAGCCATACAATTATTTTTTCCGGCGATATGTTTAATTTGGAAACTATATTCGTTTAATTTCGATATTAATCGGATTAATCTTGGACTTGGAGTATTAAATTTCTGATGGTAAATCAGAGGTTTATGGTCCGTGTATACTACAAAGCGTAATGCTAGTAAGTATCCGCGGAAATGAGCTAATGCATTCGTAATAGCTAACATTTCCAAGTCAAATGAACACAATTTTGACTGGGCAGGTTGGACTCTCTCAGAGAAATATCCAACTGGGTGTTTATGCTTCGTAACGGGATTAGTTTGCAGCAGCACTGCACCTAATGCGATTTTCGAAGCATCAACTTCTACACAGGTTTCTAATTTCGGATCATATATTGCTAATACAGGTTTGGAAATCATAATTTCTTTTAATTTTTCAAATATTTCAAGATGTTCTTGATTTAATTTTATTTTTGCATTTGATTTGCTATCTGTACCTCTTAGTAAATCAGTAAGAGGAGCAGTAATTTTAGCTAAATTAGGAATTAATTTCCTATGATAATTTATTGATCCTAAAAATGATCGTAATTGTTTTAACGTATTAGGGGGATTTAAATTTTTTATTGCCTCTATATTTTTATTTAATGGACGTAATTCGTTATATCGGACCGTATGTCCTAATATTTCGATTTCGTTCATTGCAAATTGGCATTTTTTTGTTTTTATTTTTAAATTTACTTTATTTAATCTTTTTAATACTTCCCTTGTATTTTCAAGACACTCTTCGAAAGTTTCTCCGAAAATACAAATGTCGTCCAAATAACATACCATTTTTTTCCAGAATATATCATGGAATATGTCATCCATGATAGTTTGGAAGATGGACGGGGATATACTTAAACCTATTGGAGTGGAATTAAATACATATCCAATTCCATCCACATTTATTCCAGTGTATTGTTTAGATTCTTCCGTGAGAGGAATCTGTAAATATCCACTGTTTAAATCAATTGTTGTAAACCATTTTTTATTTCTTAAATAAGGCCAAATAATATCAATTGTTGGCACACGATTATTATCCATAATTATTCTTTGATTCATTCTTCGGTAGTCTACTAATACTCGATAGACTCCGTCTGGTTTCTTTTTTACAAATATTGGCGATTCAAATTTCGATTTTTGTTTTTTTAGGACACCTACTTTTACTAAGTCATCGACTAGTTTGTGTAGGGCCTCATGTTCTGCGTGCGAGAATTTAAAATTTCTGCACCGCAGTGGAGTTTCGTCGTCTACTCGGACAAATTGTTCGGGAACTTTACAAATTGAAACTTCATCTGTTTTTCCCGTAAAAATATTATTATATTCATTAATTATTTCGTACATTTTTATTTTTTGTTCAAGCGACAATTTTGGATTAATCGGGATGGGATTTCCTCGATTATCCTTAAAAATAGTATTTTCTTTTATTCTTTCAATTTGGCAGGTATTAATTTCTAGTGCACTACTTAATTCAAATTTTCCTAAATATTCGCCTTTATAGATCACGTGTGGTCTGTTATTATTATTAACAGCCGCTATCGTGTCTTCTGAAACGATTACAAAGAAATTATTTTTTTCTTCCATGGATGTTTCACACAGAAACTCCAGGTGTTCAGGCAACGTTGCTAAAATTAACACCGAATTTGCCTCTATTTTAAAAGATTGGGGAGCATAATATTTAAAGGGCTTAATATAACCTAACTTATTTTCCTTTTCAATAGGGAAATTGTGACATTCAGGCATGTCAAAACATCGCTCTTCGTCACCACACGGTAGAGTGAATTTGTTTTTCGAAAAGTCCATTTTGGCTTTATGGGTTGATAAGAAGTCGTAACCCAGTATGACCGGTTCTACTAAATTTCGAAAAACGTAAGTGGGATGTGGGTAAATACAATGATCAATGGAAAAAATCACATTGGTTACTCCTATGACCTCAAGAGGTTGACTATCCGCACCACGAAATCTTACTTTAGTTGGTAGAATTGGTTCCGTAAAATTGACTTTCTTTAAAACTTTTTCATCAATAAGTGTCTGTTCTGAACCTGGGTCGACTAAGCTAAGTATTTGTTTACCATAAATGGCAAATGGAAGGTGAAATTTACATTGGGTTCTGCAGTACCCTTTGCTTTGAAACTTCTCCTTACTCACATTGTTAACTAGTTTCGACTCTTTGTTCATGACATCCCTTACAGCTGACAGATCACCTGTAAGGGGGACACTTAGTTTTTTGAGCAACTATTCTGGCAAGCCTGGGGGTTTGATGTTGGGAGGTAGTTTTGTTGTGGAGCTGCCATTAATGGTGCCGGAGGGGCAATCATTTGAGTGTTAGCAGCCACATAGGGGAGATTTTGGGGAGTATTAAATGATATTCCAGACCATGCTGGAGCATTATTCCAATTTGGGAGAGCCATTTGGTTCCAATTTGGAGCCCTATTGGGATAATATCCATTGTTATTTCTCGGAAAATTATTTCTCCGGAAATTTGGATTAAAATTTCTTCCTTTATAATTAGGATTGAAATTTTGATTATTATTCCAATTTCTATTATTTTGGCTATTTTGATTCCAGTTTTGGTTCTGGTTCCAATTACCATTACCATTATTATTATTATTATTATTATAATTATTATTATTATTCCTATTTTGATTCTGATTTTGGTTTTGGTTTTGATTTTGATTATTATTATTCATATTATTATTATTATTAAAGTTATTATTACCATTATTATTACCATTTTGGTTATTATTGTTTTGTTCATTATTATTATTTTTATTTTGGGGATTTTTATTATTTTTCCTGGATTCCTGAAATTTTGAAATGTTCGCTATTGCAGCGCTCATTTTCTCCATTTCAGCTTTCCAGATCGGGTCGGACGATATTGTATTTACGTTTTTTTCAGTTTTCTTTTCTGTTTTCCCGGATTTCAATTCTTCTATCGTTTTTTCTAATTGGTCAATTTTTTTACGTAAAAGGGGATCTATATGTCCGAATGCTTTATCTTTAAATTCGAGATATTTAGAGAAAGCTTTGTCAAGTTCCTGAATAGTTTTAGGTTCTTTTTTTATTAAAAACACTCTTTCTTTTTCGGGGAGATTTGGCATAATTTTTTCGATAATTTTTTCTTCCGTAATATCGGGTTCAATTTGTTTTAAAATTCTTTTCACGAACATAATATATGCAGAGAAATCAGCTTCACCGTTGTAATTTCTTTCGTATAGTATTTCGCGTAATTGGGGTTTAGTCCTCGTAAAGACTTCTAAAATTTTTTGTTTTGTATTTTGCCAATTATTACATTCGGGATTATTTTGAATTCTATCCTCAAATATTTGCTTGGCAAGACCTGAGAATGCAATTTTAATTTTTTTGAATTTCATATTAGCATCCCAATTGAAAGATTCCGCCTCATTTTCAAATCCATTTAAAAATGATACGATATCCTCAGTTGGAGTGTGTGCATATAGGGAAGGTCTGATATTTACTGCAGCCTTTCCTGACATTTTATTTTCTACAGGGGGAATAAGGTTTTCTAAAAGTCTAGTTTCAATTTCTGGGCTGAGAAAATCTTCGTCAGATTTTTCTAAACACTCAGTAATATCTACTAGATTAATGGCAGTTTTAACTCTTGGAAACGGTGTGGGATTATCCAAATTTTCCAAGAATGGGGTTGAAGTAGAAGGAGGATTAAAATATTTTCTTATTATAGGATTTTCTAGTTCGGGAATTTGTTCACGAGTTTTTCGTGTTGTTTGTAGGATTATTTTTATATTTTCAGGGGTTAATAATTTTTGTATTTCCTTACTGGATTTAATTTTTAATAGGATATCCTCTTGGGTTTTTATTCGAGAAAAATATTTTTTATCGACTTCGATATTCAAATTTTGACAAACATTAATTAATTCAAAATTTTTAGCATCGATTAGCCAATTTAAATTAGTTTTAGTAGTGTTGGGTTCGGATAAGTTTTCCCAAGTTTCACTCATAAAACAAATTTTTTCGCGACTTATAATTATTTAACACTTCTTATATTTAAGGGAGGGACGCGAATTATAATTAATATTAATTGTTACTTTGTTTTCTTCTTTTGTTTGCACAGGAGCTTGAAGAATCCGTCGCCGTACTTCGTCGAACCGCTGTATATATTTCCTTTCTGTATTCCTTTTCTTTTTTGTATAATAAATGTTCTTTGTTTTTTTGAAGTTTGAGTTTCTTTTTCACAACTAGCTTTTTTCCACTCGCAGCTAACCTCTACTTCCTTTCCTCAAGAGCGCGCCTTACGCGTTTCTCTTTGAGTACTTGACTAGAGTTTTCAAGGTTAGAGCAAAGTACTTCGAGCCAGAGGAATTGAAACAGCAGCTTGGATTCAGCAATTCCGTTGAGCAGGTACTAGAGCGAGAGTTCGATTCGCAATAGCAGACCAGTTGGGCGCCAATAATGTAACGGCCAAAAGAGGTTTGGTTGTACCTGGTAACGACCTCTTTTGGGGGTACACCATACATGAAATATCACGTACTTAAAAGTAGTAATATTTCTACGATAGATTCAGATTAGTCATCCACAAACTATAGTGGACCTTAACATTTGTTTGAGACTCAATAATATTTAAACACATCAGTGAGTTAACACATTTAATATTTTAATAATTTATACATACAGTACACATTTCTACGTTAATATTAATACATATTCAATCACAATTCAACAAGCAAGACTATCTTTTCACCAGAGACTTCTACGAGAGAGGTTCCAGGTACTTAGAAGTAGCTGTTGGAGAACTGAACTAAACTGAACAGAACTGAACAACTATACCACTGAATCGAGGGATTATATACTCGTTCAGGGTATGAAAACGTACGTGTCGGATAGGCAAAGTGAGGTAGGGTGTTGTTATTATAGGGTTGTGCTGACTCGTCGAGTACTCGAGGGACAGGTACAACTAGGTCAGAAATATACAGAAGGTATATTTGTTTATGTAAAATTAAATACGAATAGTTTTGTGGTTGTTTATGAAGAGTTATAGGAAGGTAAATTTGTTGACAAATATCTACATTTTTGGTATTCGAAAATGAGTGAACGAATATGTTCGTCATTTCTCAAAATAGACGAAAATATACGTTACAGTATTGGTCAATCTTCAAACTCCAGTAATTTCAACATTTTTTTTCTTTTTTTAAATTTAATTTTTTATGTTCATATTTTGAATATTATAATACAATATCTAATATAAAATACTATCCACACCAATTTTTTTCTCAGAAAAATTTTGTAAACTCATTATTTTTGACAAATTTTACTTGTGCATGGAAAAAATAGTGCATCGAAAAACTGTTGTCTCCTAGCGGAAAATGGCATATGCCCATTGTGGAAACGATCTCCCTGCTTTCCCCCATATATGGGTCGGATTTACGTCGACAGATGAGGCTACGGCTAAAGCCTTAGCTTAACTTATTGACCAATGAACACTAAATAATAACAACTCATCCGTGTATACTTACGTTTGAGCCCTGTAGATACGAAATACGCCATTTTATATCCATAGTTCAAAAGATCCACTGGTACAATTTCAGCAAAATTTTCACAGAATATTTAGCAAACATATGTTAATGTTACATTAAAATTTCACCTTTCTACAAACAGTGGTCTTGCAATTGCATTCGATAACTTCGATTGTATAGTTTGTTCCTTCTGAATTGTATATGATTAAAAAATTGTTTCTTTGACCCTTCAGCCAGTTGGGTGGAAGGAAATTTCAAGTGAAACCATGAAAAAGGTTAACAAAATTAATAAAATAATCTAAAACTATAAAAATTTCTCAAATCTAACATAAATATCAATGAATTCCCTTACGAGTTGTATGATACAAAATGGTGTATTGCCGGACTTGCATTTATAGGGTTTTACTTACGTGTATTTAAGGGCGGCTAATAAACGCAGGCAAGTACCTATCCTTTAGGTATTCTGTAACAACGTGTTTGCAGCGTCCACCCTGGCAAATACGCAGTCGCTTAATATCAAGGTGCGTTCAGACGATACTGGCTATCTCCTTATCGAACACGCGACTAAAGGTGTTCCCACACCCATAGCCACAGGGGATGTGAACCTAACATATATCTATTCCTTACATGCAGCTGATGAGACAAGTAAATTTTATGTAGTTTTATCTAATTAGACGTTTGTATTGCCGCGACAAGCCAATATTTTCAGTTACCACCATGGTCCAGTGGTTAGATTGCAGAAGATCATTTCAGGGACGTGGGTTCGAATCTGGAGTAGGGCAATTGAATTTTGAAATTTTGTTAACAGTGATTAACTGAGGTATTTTTTTGGGTCGAGTTGTTTACTGTACAACGTATATAATGATTTAAGAAACCAAGGGCCGAAGTAAGGCAAGGAAGGCTTTATGTTTTCTAAAACAAAAATATGCATCGCTCTATTTTTCTATATTTATCGGTTACATGTGAGGAATAGATATATGTGTGAACCTGTACTATACGCCTGCCCCTTCACTGGCTATCGGTGGTGTAGTAGCCGTGCGTAGTGTCGCCTCTATTTTAATCTGTAGGTTGCCGGTTTGAATCCCCACACCAGCAAGCTACAGAAATGGTGTCCCCATTTGCAATTGCAGACACAGCACTGAGGGGGAAGTGGTTATGTGGATGTAAATCTATACTATACACCTGCAGCTTCATAGGCTATCTGAGGCGTCGTAGCTGTGTGGTAGCGTCACAGCTGTTTTAATCTGTAGGTTGCCAGTTTGAATCCTCACACTGGCAATCTACACCAATCTTCACTCGATATTTCTCCCAATTTGCGAAATTATTCTGTATTGCTCAGCAATTTTGGGAGAAAAGTGTGTGTAACCTATTGTGATAGTGAAAATACTGCGAATAGATTTTCCAATTTTTGTATTTTCTCTCTCTCTCTCTCTTTCCCTCAATTTATAATTATTTCGAAGTGTTGGTAAATCTACTTTAGTATTCTGATTTTTCAATTTTTGTCTTACATTGTTTTATAAAAATAGATAAAGTTTTACAGATACCCGGCAAGTTGTCAGATTCTTTTCAAATAAGAATTTTAGAAATGACTGTTATTTAAAATCTTACCTTTCACTTAATTAATTTTATCTAAACAGAATGCGTCATTGTTGATTCATACCTGAGAAAGACAGTAGTTGTTGCGTGAGTTGGCAGTAATTATATTCTTTATGATCCTTCTTGATTTACTTCATTTTGACAATACTCAAACTGTTCTCTATATTCTCCAATCTGAACTTTGATTTCTACTTGAATCTCTCCCTCCCTCTCTCCGTATCTTTATTGATGGCTCCAAAGACACCTTGGTAATTGGCTATGCTTTTTACTCTACTGCTTTCTCTTCTTTAACACCAACTACTTCCCTTTGTATCCGTACTTACAGCTAAACTTTGTGCAATACTCCTAGTACTCAAACTCTTATCACATCATCAGTGGCCGATTTACTAGGAGGCCATTGAGGCTGCGGCCTATGGGCGCAAAGGCAAAAGGGCGCAAAATTTTTTTTTTTAAATATTTCAAATTGGCATTGTATTTTTTAATGATCTTTTACATTCTTTTAGCTGACAATACTAAATTAGGGTAAAAAACTTTCGTGGCCTATAGGTACCATATTTAAAAATCCACCTCTGCACTTAACTATCCTCATGCATCATATATCATTCTCACTGACACCCTCTTCACTCCTAGCCATTAATAATATTTACTACTCTCACCCATTAATCCAACATGTTCAAATTCTTGTCACACATATTTGTGCTTCTGCTTCTACTCCAATTACTTTCATTGAGATCCCCAGCCACTTTGGCATAGCTGAAAATGAAACTGTTGATAAAATGACAAAAGAAGCTACTACTCAACCTGTCATCTCCTGGAAACATGTCACTTCACTCGACTGTAAGCCGCACATCAAGAATGCTATTCTACAACTTTGGAAAACTTTGGTAGAATACTCCACTCAGCAATTTCCTCGAGTCCATGAAAGAAGATATCAACAATTGGTACAATATTCTCAAAATTTTACACAGCCACAAAATTGCTATCACTCATCTCTGCTTTGGCCATTTTGCCTCAACTCATTCATTCTTTTTCCTTAATCTCCACCTACTTGACTGTTAATATTGTAATTCAGAACCTCACTCACTCACATTCTCACCACATGTCCTGTACTCTTCACACCCTTCACTATTGTAACAACTTCCTACCCAAAATAGGCACAATTCTGGCACACAACTCTTCACCTTACCTCTCTAAACTCATCACTTTCCTTTACTTCATCGACTTCATGCCATAAATAATTGTAAATTTTTGCCGACATAACTCAGTTTTTGTGAAGTTAGCCGAGCTCTTTTTTTTTATTTTTTATCTAGTAATAATAAAAGAAGAAAAAACATGGGGAAGAAATTGCTGTGAAAGTTCTTGAAGTATTCTCTGACTACTTCACCCAACAGAACATATGAAGAAAAGTGGTTTGCGTGGTGCAGTGCCTTGGTGATCAACCTTTCAACAAAATGGTTGTATAGGTTTGACACAGCCATAATTTTATTACCAATAATGGCGAAGTGAAACAAAAACTTTCACTTGATTTGATACACTCATCAAAATGTTTTTTGAACTCTGATATAAAACTCTTGATTCCTTCTCAGTTTTTATGACTTCAAATTAATCCGATTGAATCGATCTTACCTGTTGGAAAAATTATTCACTCTGATTGATTCATTTTTTTTCTTCTTTCTTTCAAAATTTTGCGATTATAAATGTAAGGTAGAAAGAAAAGGAAATCAGGTTGATAACTAGAAGGGGAAGAAATGAAAAATGGACTAATAAAAATCAAAATTGGGATATGGTAGAAAGAAAAACAGATACTAGGCAAAAAGAAAATACACTAATGTGCTGATAAAAATCCTAAATACTTTGTCCTCGAAAGCAAATGATAGTAAATTTTAAGGAATCTCTCACTTACTCACTCTTTTAGTAATTTACTCCCAATCAATTCTAACTCAATCTCCAAAGAATTGATTGAATTCTACTCACTCGTTCACTAGTAAAAAAACAAAAAAATCCCAGTTTTCAATCCTCCACTTCCAATCAATCCCAACCCCTGCCTTGGCCCAAATTTAAAAAATTTTTTCCTTTTTTTGCATTTTTACCCAGTTATAAATATCGATCACTATAGATATAAATATCAATCACTATAGATATAAATATCAATTAATATCTATACAAATATCGATATAAATATAGATTATTATCGATATTGAGGGGACTATACATCTCATACACACGCCATTCTTTATCAGGCGTATTATATTCAATAGCATATAAAATACATTGTTTGTTCGTATGCTCTTATTTGCACACACAGGCAAGTAAGATGCAAAGTTCGGCCAATGACAAAACGATAGATAAGGATCTCGGTAATGTCTCGGACCAGTACACGAACGCATTATGTCATTTCTTATCAGTTGCTTCAGCAATGAATAAGAAATGACGTGATTTCTACAAAACACCTACATATGTATATGTACATAAGTGTCTCCAAACCGGCTCTAAAATCACCAGTGTTTGCCTTGGTTTTGGCTTACCCATACTTTGTGTATGAAGTGGCTGAACACGCTTAAATTCTGTTGAATTTACTTTCTGGTGAGAATACTTTCTCACGACAAGGTATTCCACAGATATTATTGTGCAAATTTTTTCAATTATACTCTCTCCATATCTATCTCCTTTTCTCTGTATCTCTACCTCTATCTTCATTCCCATTTCCATCTCTATCCCCATCTGCAAACTGGGTTTTCTAGCAAAGCATTGCTGCTCAATAGAGTTTTTTTTTCCAAGAATGGTTAGGTTTTCCTATTTAAAAAAAATGTTTTTTGAAATTATTTTTACATTAAACATGTTTTTAATTATGATGAGTTTCTATACTATATTCACTCAGATACTAGGTTCACTCATTACATAAGTGGTTGAATCTTTCATGTAGATGCAAGGGGGCTAGTCCATGGTATGCTACTTTGGGGGCGACAATGATGAGGTACAAAATGGGGGAGCCAATCTCGTTCCCCTGGAGTTCATCCTGCTGTTGCCAACATACAAAGTGGCATGCCCTGACTTAACCCCCTCGCATTATCCAAAGAATACCTCAACTGGTACTGGCTCACTAACACATATCAGATACAGCAAAAAAAATTTGCCTGAAATATTTCCATCACATACAGGTGTATATTTATAGGGATGTTAAGACTCCAGGTAAAATGGCTATATTATGTCTTTTTCAGAAAGCAAAAAAAAAATGTTTTTCAAATTGAGTGAAAGAAAACCTCAAGACAATTAACTTGTAATATTTTAAGTAATTTTTTAAAAGAAAAAATTTATTAATTTTTTTTGGCAGAACAAACGATCCCACTTAACTCTTGATATGGAAAATACAACTATTACATTCAGTGCAGTAACAGGACCTGGGGGTGGAACCTGTGGAAAAATTCTGATGAGTCATAGATCACAAATATTAGGTCTTTCAAATTCTGTACACAATATGTATGTATATATTTCCACTTTTTGCTCATTTTGGCACTTTTTGGGAGACTGCAGAGCCTCCTCTTTTTGACCTATGGCAGTGAAAGTTGGGGTAGTGTTAGAAGCTTTTATGGGCTACATATTTGTGTTAAAATTTTTGAAATTCATCTGCTAGGTTTAGAGGAAGGGGTTCTAAAAGTGTTGTAGACCCACTATGTCATCATGATAACTCCCATAAATTGAAAGATTTTGACTTGAAATTTTTATGGCAATTGGAGACTATTAGGGACTGGTTTTTTATTTAATTTGAGCAAAATCGGTTTTCTTGTTTTTGAATGGAAGCCATTACAAAATTTGATACTTTTGGAACTCACAGTGGTTGATGCATGGCAGAGATATTTTTTTATTAATTTATTTATATTTAAATAATTCCCATCTATTTTCAAGCAGGCCAAGTACAGGCGGGGTCTGTTGCAATTAAAATGTCGTATTGTGGCATCTAATGTCTCGAAGACCAATAGATAAGGACCCCTGGTGATAAATCAAAAATATGGTCTTCATAACAAAATAAAAATTTAAAAATGTGTGGAACTCAGTCAATAATAAAAAAAAGTAGACAGGTTCTGGAATAGGAGCAGGAAAAGAAACCAGAAACTAAAAATGAGACAGCCACATCCCCTTTTTGAAATTAAGAACCACTATCACATCACAATAAAGGTAATAAAAAAAAGAAGTGGGCTCACATCACTAATAACCCATTCTGACTTCCCCCACATCGCATCTATCCTAATTCTAGCCACTGAATTAACATAGTTTCTGAACTAGCCATTGCAAATAAAAATGAAAACACTGTACTTACAAGATCAGCTAGAACAAACAACTCAGCTTTTCAGGAAGAAACATCTTTTATTTGGAACAGCAATTGGACATCAACATGGTTCAGCAACTTAACAAAATTCAGTAAAACAAATGAAAATTGTTTTCAATAAATTCTAAAAATATTTAATTTTCGATGGAACTAACTATTAAATAAAAATCAACAAATTAACTTTTTTCACGATTATTAGACAATTGAAAAAATTAACTTTTTTAGTTAAAAACACTTTGAGAAAATTTTATTACATTCTGAACTTCAAAAATTTTTAATATTGAGCTTTGAAAAACAAGAGCATAGAGATGTGCTCTTATCAATTTCTAGGACAGAACTGAAGAAGGTGATTGAAATTGAAAAATGAAGTAACCAATTTCAATAAAAGAAAAGATAAAAGTAATATGGACAGAGCACATAAAGGGTTTTCAGAATTCCCCCAAATTGCTGAAATACAAAGGAACACAGAAAAAGATAAAAAATAACAAAGGAAAGAACAGAAAATAAGGATAAATAATAACTTCCTATTGACAGAAGAACAAAAGAGAAGCGAACAAAAGTCATAGTGTAGAACTTCTCCAAATAATTATAACAAAAGAAAAGTAAAAATCCAGAACTGATAATGTTACATTGAAAGATAAAGGATTGATGTTGAAAGGAAAAGATGTGAGTATAGGATTTTAATTTTATTAATGATCTCTCCAGAGATAAATGGGAAAGAAGGAAAAATGGAATGTACAGAAAAAATAAATGAAGTAGGATGAAAAGAAGATAAAGAAAGAATTTATTGAGAAGAGTGATGAGAGATAGCTTTTAAAAGTAAGAAATAATGGCATTGTTAATAGGATAAAATAAAGTAAATCTTCTTATCTCCTTTCATGTTTTTACTTGAAAGATAAAAAAGAATATTCTCGATCTATCTCACTCAACTTTTTTTTTTGACTGTAAATAAAATAACTTGGACGTTTTTCTCTCGACTGGAATAATAATGTGAAAATGAAATATGGGGTTTTTAGGATACTCCATACTCACTATAGGTTTGAAATTTGTTAGCTGAGGAAGAACTCACAACTCAAGGATGTCAGTAAGAATAAAGTAAAATAATAGAAGTTAAAATAAATGAAAATTCTGGAGGAGTACAGATATCGATTCCACAATATAATATCTATACAGATCAACAAATTTCATCCACCTTGGCATGTGTCTGCAAGTACATATTGTGAAAATTGTGCTCCATGTATTTTTATTGATGGTTTGCGTTGTATAAACCTTATCGTTAAATTTCAAGTTACAAGGAGCTTAGTGTTAGAAAATTGATTTTATATTTGACAGTTTCAGCTCCACTCAAAAAGTTTCAAGAACTTCATTTTTAAAATCGATTCTTAGAAAAATTAATTAGCCTGTAACTTTTTTTCACTCTTTAAAAATGAACCAATGCTTGTAAAAAAAGGAGTAAGAATACGATTCAGACTAGTAATATATTGAGTTTGTTCAATAAATATATTTTTCTATTTCTTGTTGAAAATCAACCCTTAATCTTTCTATCTTTCTTTAGTTCTATTTTAGTTACGTTTTGTTTGCTTCATTTCTCCTGCATGTTTTTCTAGATCACTTATTTTTTTCGTAGAGCTGCAATTTCAAATTGACCGTTTGATATATATTACGATATTATTACGATTGATAATAATTTTTCAATTTTATTTATTGCTCGTCGTGAAGTGCTAAGTTCTGAAATTATTTTTTGATTGGTTGATAGATTTTGTGAGGATTTTTATTTCAGTTCTTGAAATTATGATTATTGGATTTTTTGAATAGTTTGCAAGAGCATTTATCATTCACTAGTAAAAATTTTAGTATTGATTTATGAACCAACTACGTAATTTCTAATTACTCGTATAAATTGAAAATTTTCGAATTTTATAAAGAAACGTCATGCTTTCCATGTTTCTCATGTAGAGTGTTCACGACGACGATATAATTTTGAATGTATACTGTAAATCTTATTTGCAAGTACCTACTTGGAAGTTTTGATGGTTGCATACTGATCCGGAATCATGTTTTTGATGGGTGAAAAAATAAATGTTGAATTTAATCGCTTAATTTAATCATTTCACTAATAAAATTCATCGGGTTTCATCCCCAAATTTTCTTGAATGAAAAAATAATTTTATTGCAATTAACAAAATTGAAGAACAAACACCAGAGTAAAAATAGACCCAAAGAACTACAAATTATCGTGATGGAGTCGATGGGATCTCGAAAAAACTTATGAAAAAGGCTAAAAAAGTTCCAAAAAATAAAATTTCAATGTTATTTTTGAAAACATTTTGAAATAATGCTCGCAAAATATCGTTAAAAAGTGTACAGAAAATGTGGGGAAAAATGTGCTGTTTCAAAAAACCTCTTCAATTATTTCGTCTATGTATTTCCCTTAGCTGTGTAATTTCTGATAAAAAAGAAATTATTTCAATTTTCATGTCGTTGCGTGAGAAAAATTTTTCTATTACTCCAATTTTTTCATGCGTTATTTACTTTTGTAGTTGCCAAAAGGAAAAATATTAACAGTCAAATTATTTATGCTTCATTTTAGATGTCGTCGAAAGTGAAAATTTCTCACATGAAAAAGAAATGCTGCATTTACCTCATTACCGGCACTTCATGGGAATTTAAAAAAAATAATTTAAAAACATCGGAATTTTGTTTTTCGACATTTTTTTGTTTTTCCTTTTTAATTTTTTCGAGGTCAAATAATTGAAATTTACTGCTCTTGGTCTCAATTCGTGCTCTTGGGTTTATTCTTTTATTTGGTCTTTTGTAAAACACGTTATCTTCTCATTTGAGAGAGTCCTTGACGAAAAACCGGCGTATTTTGTTGTTGGATTTAAGTGGCAAAATAATTATACGTTAATTCTTCCACTTATCAAAAGAAAGATTCCAATTCAGTTTGCAGTCATCTTATCTTGCAAGTACTCGCTGTTCGGTGCGAGTATTTCTCAAACTTCGCCTCATTCTTGAATATTCGCCACTCTGAGAAAGCAAGTAAGAAAAAAAATGAAAAGAAATGAATTGGAAAATTTATGATCAATAATTAAAGCAAGGTTGTGCTGGGGCTTCAGAAATTGAGTCTACGGTTTCATTTAGAGCCGCAAAACATATAGTTTGAGATCCAGTGGTCAATATTGCATTATTAGTTAAAATTCTGTCAATGCTGGGAACACCTTGTATACAGGGTGTTTCTTGAAAAGCCCCGCGAACTTCAAAGAAAAAAAAAAATTTGAATAAACATGGTTCCCGTTTTCAATGTTTAGGGAGATAGGCCTATTCTAAAAGCATGAGATTAAGATATTTTCTGTAAAATTGTTATTTGACCAGCATGTAAAACCATGGTATTTGTCATGAAGAACAACAAAGGTTCTTTTCTTTTTTGCCGTATCTTATATGGAAGGGGTACCCAAACTTTTTGAAGCGCGAGCTACATTGAAGAATAAGAGCAACAATAACTCTAAGGAATTAAAAAAATAACAACATATTTAAAAAAAAAAGTATACATTATACATGTATCTACGGGTGTATGAATTACTAATATTACTTTAATGAGAAAAGTATAGTTATTTGTACAGACCGCAGATATCAGTTTTTTATTAATTCTACGTTTATTTTTCTGTCACTTTAGCCTAGGGAAATTACTATATACCTACATACCGTAAATTTTTGGTTGTTGTAGTCGGACCAACATATTGGAAATTTCACCCCTTCCCTTATGTTACATTTTAATGCGTAAAAACGGACCCAGGAAATATGTTTTTGTGAATTTATCAAAAACAGTTTTTCATACGCTAAGTCTTAAAAATCATATAGGTAGGCCAAGTTCTCAAGGAAAAATCGGTTTCGTGTTGTGTGATGTCATAGTTTCCAATTCTAAGAATTGGAATTGGCCATTCGCTGTGCGATGTCGGACACATTAATTACTTGCTCATTTCTGAAGGTACCGAAAATTTGTCTTAATGTAGTCTAATTTAAACTGGCGGATCCAACAACCAATAGAGAATGAGATAGTGGCAATGGAAACATTATTTGTCTTTGGGGTTGTATTTTTGGTTATATAAAACTTGGCCGACCTATAGAGATTTCAAAGATCTGACTCATGTAAGAAAATTAAAACATGCTTCTGTGGACATCATGTATTTTCTAATACTAATTTAATGGTCTAGAATAATCAATTGAAGTATCATCTTTTTCCCCATTCAAAAGTTGGTTTTCTTCTATCATACCTAGTGTTGTACACTTTTTTTTTTGTAACTGAGATGAGCGATTTGGGAAAAAATTCTACAAAAATCAACATTGCTCGTGGAATTCAAACCTCCCACCTTCAGCATATAAATCAAACATTTAGTTATAGTGCTACAACTGCAGTTGGAGAATTGTGAGTAATTTTAGTATTCATGTATATTAGCCCGTGATTATAGTCAAAGAGAAGAGATGTGGCAACAGGGTTTTGCTCATCTCGGTTATGAAAAGGAATTACGCATGCTTCACGCAAAACTGCCAAAAGTGACATATCAGCTTTTTGAAAATAATCACAATGTTATGCAGCTTGTTTTGCATTCTCCAACTGGATTTAATTAGGCAAACTTGTAATCTGAATTATAAGTATTGTTATAAACTCAGATTAAAGTTGAACAGACTGGTTTTTGGAACTAAAAGTTTTAAATATTTATGATTACAAGATCAGAATCACAACAACTATTAATCTATTCTGTACAGTATGGGCGCTATAATAAGAAATATTATTCTTGAATAATCTAGTTTTCTATACTTTTCTTAATAATCTACTACATAAAATTCAAAAAGTCCAAATTTCCATCAGTATTTATTTTTCATACTTCTCATTGAGCTAAAAAGCTGAAAATTGGTATGAGGATCCATCAATATCATATCTAGATGTATATTTTTTAAATTCTAAAAACATGAAAAATGCAGCAGATATGGGCCAAAAACACTTTCTGAAACAGCATTTTTTCTGATATCAGTTGGATACGTGACCATTAAGAATTGTTTTTTACTTTTTTCTAACCAAATACGTTTTTGATGATAAGATTTCATGGAAATTTTACTGACTAATGCCGATGTGTTGATGAATGTACACTCTCGATTTCTCCAATTGTGATTTAGTTATCATTTTTTTACAGTCTGGCAAAGACAGGATTGACGACTAGTTATCTATAAAATTAAATTTTATGTTTGAAATATGATGCCAACTTCAAAAGTTTTACCAAAAAAAAAAAGTAAAAAATAACAACAACAAAAAGATGATGTTATAACCACAGAGTATTAAATATAATTGAGGACGTATGCCTATCTAAACGCTGTTATAAAAAATGGCACCACTTTCGAAAAGCTGTCTCTATCCTTTCGGTACCAAATTTAAATTTGTTCACCCTTATTGGGGCACATTAACAATGATAAGAATTTTTTTCTTGAAATAATTGAATTAAATGAATGAAGAAATGTAACTGACAGTTCAGAAACCACATCAAACCGAATTATGTAGATTGAAATGAGACAAAAATTGTACCTTTCCTTAGAGTGGGAATACGTTATCTCAAAAGCGGTGCCATTTTTCATCTTACATGCATCGTTCATTGTATTTAATACTCTGTAGTTACAACATTCTAGATCCTAAAAAATTATTTTTTCTTTCAAGTATACCTTGTTTTTTACAATAGACAGTTGGTATACAATAATTATAACAATAAAAGCCGTTCAAAGGATAATGAATGATAACCAATAAGGGCTATGGTAACAAAATTCCATCAGATCCCATTTTTAGTTTAAATTTTATATAGTCTGCGCTCTAATTTTTCTCAAAATCTTGTTCTTAACTTCTCACTTTACTTCGATATTTAAGTTTTATCAATTTTTTAAAATTCCGTGTGTTATATATGCAACACATGCAACGTGAAAGTTTTCACCCCTAACAATACTTCAAAGCATATTAACACTACGCTTTTCAATTGTTTTATACATTAGTACCTTATCAATTAAAATTTCCATATTTAACCCATCCAAGGTGTATAAACAAAACTGGTTGCAGAAGTTGTGAGAGTAGGGCCATTTGATCTACTACACATGCCCACCAAATATGAAAATTTGAATCAATAAGGTACTATTGCTCTAAATAATTGCAAAACAGTGATATTATGTTCTGAAATATTGTATTTATAAGATTCTATAAATTTGACATACTGTGTCAAGGGGTTAGAGCAGGAAGGGAAAAGGGTAATGAAAGTACTGGCCCCAAATTTTTCGGAGTGCCTAGGAGAGCCCAAATTTTAAAATAAATAACCATTTTGAAGTAAATGTTTGCATAAGGCATAATGGCCGATTCATTACAGGGTTTTTGAGTGTAAAATTCCCCAGAACTAAAAAAAAAAGTACTGAAACATAATTGTTTTAGAACACAGAAAATACCTAAAACATTTTTTTCTCTCTCTTAAATCACCGAATTGTTTTCTTATTTTAAAACCCCTTCCCACAGAAAAATATTGCTGCTGCCAGTAAAAGGGCTTTGAAAATATATTCCCCTGTGTCTGAAATTTATCTTTTAGGGCCTGCTCTATGTTTAGTTCATATATATGTATATAAAATTTAAAAATTACAGGAGAAAAGCACATCAGCTGGGTTGCTTGAAGTATTTTTTGCCCAGTTTGCTTACAAATGGAGTATTAAAACTGACATCATAAAAGGTTTAGAGGTGGGGATGATTAAAATTATCCGTTCCATGACAAAAGAAAACAATTATTGCCATTTTTCAGTTTTGACCTCATTTTTAGTGTATTTTCCATAAAACTTGCATTCAGTGCAGTGGCGATACTTGGTGGCGGGACCCGTGGAAAAGCACCGATCCCGAGTTTTAGATCACGAATATATAGGTCATCAAACTCTCTTGTATACACAATATATATATATATATATTTTTCCACTTTTTTCAAGTATGTGGAGCCTCCGTTGTTTGACCTATGGCAATGAAACTTGGGATAGTGTTAGAAACTTTCATAGGCTACAATTTTTGTTATAATTTTTGAAATTCATCCGCTAGTTTCGGAGGAAGAGGTTCTCAAAGTGCTGCAAATCCACCATATTGTCATCCCGATAATTCTTGTAAATTTGATGAATTTGGCTTGAAATTTTTGTAGCAGTTGGAAACTATTAGGGACTGGTTTGGTATTGAATTTCAATGACATCGGCATACTGGTTTTCAAATGGCAGTCATTACAAAATTTGACAGTTTTGGAAAATACAAACTGATGCGCTGTAGATATATTTTATGTGTATGTGTGTGTATATGTTACAGTCAATATCCAAAATAAGTCAATACTGGTTTTGGCCAGTCAGCACTATTTATTCCTAACCCTTTTTGGCAATACTAGTTTTGACTTCAAAGCTTATATTGACTGATATTTTATTACACTTTCAGTCAATACTAGAACTGACTAAAATATGAACTAGATAATATCAGTTTGACTGGTCAATACTAGTATCGACTAAAAATGAATAATGTAAAGAGTCGGTCTTATTCAAAACCAGTTCTTGTTCATTATACGAATCTGTAGAAGAAATGATGAAGGCTTCGTCCCCAAACTACCGTTTTTAAAATTTTTTAACTTTTTTAACTCGCTTCACTCTTACACTCTCAGTACAATAAAGGCATAGGGAAAAAAAATTCATCTCACCTATCCAGCCACTATATGATAAAAACAGCTATATGTCCAAAATGTCATATATTATGAAATAATAATTTTAATTTATTCTAAATAATTTCTGATACATACCCATGCTTTTATCATATAGTGGTCATTGAGTAAAGTGGGTAGTTTGAAAAAGAAGTTGGTAAAAAAATTTGAAAAAAGAGGCTTTAGGGGGCGAAGCCCCCCATCATTCCTTCTACACATTCGTGTAATGATTAAGAAATGATTATGACACCTCATCAAACCTCCCACTGTACAATAAAACCATAGGCATGAGTCAGAAATTATTATTTTTAAATTAAAATTTTTTCTAAAAATAACAAAAATCGGGCCATATCAGATAATAATCAACAATAAATTGATAAGATTGAAATTCATATTTATTTTTGTATAATTGTGATGGGATATTTTTTTCAATAAAGCAATATTAGTTTTGACTAGTCAAAACTAATATTGCCAAAAGAGGTTATCAATAATTAGTATCAAGTGGTCAGAATTAGTTGTGAATAAAATCGGGTTTTAATGGTAATAACACACTTATATATAATCGTTAAAATCCTTCAAAAATTAGGCGAATTCATATTTGAAGGCGTTCGTTCCCTACATTATTGCTCTTCAGAACATTCCAGAAAAAGTACATTTTCTTGCTTGCATTTATTTTTTTGTTTATTACATGAGGAAATTTTAGTCTTTCCCCCGACTGTGCTTCTAACAAGTCTCCCCAAAAAAGTGTTTCTTTTATAGGTTTAAAAATATTTTCGTCTTGTTTTGTGCTTATATAATCGCAGGCGAATTTTTTTTTTTTTTTTGCCATTCTTTCGGTTCTGGAAGGTATTTATACATAATACTCGCATCGTTCTGTTTAAGTATCATTGTACTAATTGGTCTATACTGAAAATTGTTTTGCAAAGTTAGCTGTAATAAATAATACAGATGACTGACCATCGGTCTTGTGCATTAGGTACATCTTATCTGTAAAACTTTGAAACCAGCTTGGTTATACATGTTTCGTGATTAATGCGATTACTTTGCTGATTATTCGTTTCAAATACGCCTATACAGCCGAAAAAAGAATGAAAATAATAAGTTAGGTTAAAAACGAGTTTTTAAAAAATACGCTTTTATAATTTGAAGAAGAAAATAACGGCGAAAGAGAAAATAAAATTTCTCACTTTTTTTTCGAGATAAAAACGAACAAAAATTGAAAAAATAACTGATAAAAACGAATATAAGTGTATGTGTGCGTGTGTCGCAACACGTGAAAGCAGCGCTGAAGTTGGTCATCCGGTGTACTTCAACAAATTGAGTGAGTAGAATAAAAGCGTATAAAAAAGGAAGAAACCAAACACTTCTAGTATTGACCAACGGCTTCTTCATACGTTGTGTACATAATGATTCGTGAAGCATTTCGGTTCAAATAAATTTTCCCCAACAGCTTTCAGTTTGTTCATTCAAGCCTGCGTAAACGTGTAAAATTCGCGGTAATTTACGTCCAATTTCAAATTCAGGTTGTTAAGAAATTTTTGTGTGGGAGAGAAAGAGAGAGAGAGAGAAATGAGAAAAGTCAAAGCAATATTTTAGTTTATCGTAATTGTGCGTGTGCTACGATGTGAACTACGTAAACGTAGTTTATGATATAATTGTGTCAGAAAAAAAAAAAAAAATTGAGATCAATAAGGAGAAAAATAATAAAAGTTCATTAGAAAGCCTCGATAATATTCCTGCAACAACTTGTTAATATTTAGGTGTTTTTTCGTGTTTTTGTGCAGCTTACGCTCGTTTTTTCTCTTATTTCTAAAAAACTAATTTTTATATTTTTCTGGATGTATTTGTATGGGTGTAGGTGATAGTATTTCAGCTTTTTAAATACTGTAACATTTATATTTAATGTAATGTACCGAGCTGTGTACGTTAAACTATACACATTCTGTTACCAATGTGATGATTTTAAGAAAATTGAATGGTCGCATTGATTCACGAGGTATAACGCAGATTTTGTACTTTAAAAAGATGATCGTCTGATATTAATTTTTGGTGTCAACATGTAACATGATTCAACATTGATTTTTCGTGATTAGCGTCAATTAAATACCTAGCCTATTATACTTGTAAATTGTATGTTTTGTTTTATTTATTTATTTTTTTATTTATTTTTTTATTTATTTTTTTTTCAGAAGAAGATGGATTACCATCGACGGGAGAGTCCATTTTCGACGGCAATACCGAATGTGTCGTCAAGACATCAAACGATCATCGTGTTGTACTTATAAACCGTCCACAGCCGTTTAAATTTTGTTCAAATCAAATATCGACGGCCAAATACAATTTCGTATCGTTTATACCATGTTTTCTATTCGAACAATTTCGTCGATATTCGAATTGTTTCTTTCTGCTAATAGCCCTTTTGCAAGTGAGTAATGATGCGTTACGATTTGAAAATATTTATTTTTTATTTTTTTATAAATATTATTGCACCCATCGTGAATTACCATCGAACGGGATCCAAAATTATGGAACCCACCTATGATTTGCGCACGAATTACGTGTTGCATGTACGAAACTTGGTATCACTACTGTTGGTTGTTCGCAAATTTTTTCGTTTTTGACTCGTAGAAAATCGAAATTTCGCTGAAGTCAAAGAATATTTCCTTTCCCACCCACTTTTCCTAAAAAGTTAGTGTTTCGAAGGAATACAATGAAAAGAAAATTTTTTTTTTTTTTTTCATAAGGTAATACGCGGCATTGATTGTTCATTTGTTGCTCTTTATATGTAGGTTTCCAAAGAAAATCTCCATATTAAAATTAATCTGGTATTACGATCCAGGGGTGGGGATAGTTTCGTTTTACGTTTCATGACCCCAGGAAACTTTTGGTTCTGTTAGCTATGTACCTACCTATATATGTAGTAATCAAAATCATATATCAGAAAATTCACGAATTTTCAGTCGGATGGGAAAATTCCAGAAGAAAGATTTGATGTCCTCATTTCTTATATTTGTGTGATTAATTTTAGTCATTAATTTTAGTAATAAATGTACATTTTTTGTAATTACGAGTCATTTATCATACTAACGTTTTTCTGTGAAATTAACCCAGTCAAAATCGATAATCAGTTAATATCTATAAAGTTGGCGGCCGACATGCAATTTTTGATTTATAACAGTTGCCCAACTGTTTAGTTGCATGAGGCAGGTGCCACTAACTCATAAATGAGAGTGCATACGCAAAAATTTAAAGTTCAATCAGCAAAACAGTTTGTGTTCTGACACAAACTGATTGATTGTGCTACTTTCACAATATTTTGTGTCTCATACGTTTAAATGCGGCAGCCCTTATTCGTAACTCAACTGACAACAGCTTTTCATCTTTTTCTCCTGGTTTTTGTTTATATAAATTGCCTTTTGAAAACTGACAGTTGCGCAATTATGAAATTGCAAGTGAGTGAACTGCTATTCAATGAAATAGTTTAGTTGCATGTGAATTTATTTTTATCATCTTGCAATCAAACAGTTGGGCAATAGTTTCATCATTGATAAATGGCATGTCGGTGGCCGGCGTTGTGTTTAAAAGTTACATTAATTCCTAGTCAAATACGTAAAAGTTAGAAAATATAACTAATTCACCAAATTATCTTATTTGAGTGAAATTATCTAGTCAATTATGTAGGTAATTCATGAAATCGACTGCTTTAGCCTTTAGATATCATTAGAGGTCAGGTTAGATGGAAAAATTTTTTTGAAAAAGGAATTTATCTTATGCCCTCGAGTATAGTGGTAAGTTTAAAATTTTACAAATAATTGTATTTTCCATAATTTACGTTTTTGTCAAGCCTTTTATAATATCGCCTAAGGTTTATTTCTCAGGTATTTTCGTTTTTCCCTAAATGGTTATGAAAGTCACCAATATTTTTTCAGTTGTTTATCGATAATCTCTAAAAAATTTTCAATCAAAGTTTCATTTTTGCCTAGTTATTTTTGTAAATTCAGTGATTTTCAATATTGAATCATTCACGTTTTTGGCTGAATTATTTATGTCAATAAATAAACAAAAATCAGTAAAAAAATGTTAATTCCATAATTCTCGAAATAATTTACGTTTATAACTAATTTTTCCCAGGTATTTTTATGAAATTTGTGCCAATGGAGGACATCAAGTCTTTTTTCCGGCTTTTTTCTTTTTAACTACAAAATTTCGAAAAAACCTGATTTACATAATTGACTGCAACATATATAGTCTACGTATATGTATACACATTTCTATGTAACATAATTGAGTACACTTATTCGGATTTAGACAAGGATGAAGCCTATTGTTTTTCGTTCAGATCGATGGGTTCCTATTTGAAACGTTAATGCTTCTAAAATGCGTAATTTTTAAGCAATAGTCGCGAAATTGGATACCAACATTGAATATATTATGTTTTAACCTCTGCAAAATGCATAATAGTTCATGCATGGATGTGATTTGAAAAAAATTTTGAAATATTGCTCAGAAGAAAAGATAGGTTCTAGTTGAACCAATTACGGAAGCTCGGAAAGCAGACTGGCTGTTATTTTATTTTTTAAGCTGTCATTTGATAACTTGTGCATGTTTTTATAACTTCATTATTCAATTCATTATAAATTTCATTAAAACTTCACTTTTAACCTAATTTTTACCAAGTATTTACCAATAAATTTTGAAAAAAAAATTTTTTTATTGTTTGTATTTATTTATTTTATTTTTTGGTTAAGGAAACCTACATTTTTTAACATGGTTCGCTGCGCTAGCGTTTTTTAATTTTTTTTTCATCCATATAGTTGCCTGGATTTTCTCTACTCGGGGAGGTATGAGTCGAAGTTTTAAAAGTGTCAAAAACTGAATAAATCTTTTCAGATTAACTGTTAAGCTGAGTTAATAGCTGATAAGAGGGGGAACACAGAAACCGTTGGTCCTCACTATGTCTACAAAACCCCTCAAGGGTCTACGCTTCTATCTTATGGTTGTAAATTTTTGTTATGGAGAAAGTCTGAGGAAGAATATCGGTAGGTATATATGATTAATTTAGAAAGTCAAGCGCCACCAATAGGGGTTTCTTTTAAATTTTTTTTTTTTCTCTCTTCTTGAATAGTTATGTTCTAGAATGGTAGTGAAGTGCAAATTCTTGAATTTTTTATTCGCTTAACTTCGTGTTTCAGCAAATTCCTGGTGTTTCTCCTACGGGCAGATACACAACTTTGGTTCCTCTAGTCTTCATTCTTCTGGTATCAGCTATCAAAGAAATTATAGAAGATTTCGTGAGTATTTTTCGTTTATTTTGTAATTAATGTATAATCGTATTGGATAAGAAGTTTATTTTGAAAAATTAACTCATATATAATGCCTTCTTCTCAAATGAGCATAAAAAAGTACCTAAACTCCCATTGTTGGAACGAATTCAAATTAAATTTGACGTTATTTTCGTTGCCTTTCGCCAACTCTAGTCTCCCTTTCTTAATTTATTCGTCAATTTCTCTCTCAAAGTCGATCGTTGATTCCTAAAAGTCGCGCAAAAAAGGAAGTTCGTTTTACAAAATATTAAAAATTCGCCGCCACCCATTTCTATGTGAGTAGATGATTCTCCTCTGGGGCTTTCGTTGCCGCATTTTCAGTTCCTTGTGTGGCATTTTTTTCGTTCTAAATGAAAGCATGTTCTCATATCGTTACTACTGAACAACAAATTTTGTCCCAGAAGGATTTGTTTGTTGAATTATTGAACAAATTCAGTCACGGTGAATTATTTTTTGTTAACTTTTTCAATCACTTTTTCGTGAAGTTGAATTTATTTCAAACTATATATAAACGATATACACGTGTTGGTGTATGTACGTATGTATACACCTATTTCGTTGACGTGTTTAATATTGTTGTTCCTTGTTGTGCTATTTTTGACAGGGGTTATTCGTAAACAAGTAAATCGATTTTTTTTTACACCCTTAAATTAATAATTTATCTTTCATTATCGTTCATGACAGTCTAGCCCTTGGAAAATAAATTATACTATCAATATGATTTTGTTGTATTAGTGAAGAAATAGTTTATTACTTTTTACATTGATTTTCATTAACTGAAAGAAAAAAAATGTATACATATATCCATCATTTGCTTGTAAAAACCACGCCCTTTCAATATGAAAAATTTCTATGTTCCTTTTTTTCCGTTGTAGGTAGTGATTGACCTTTTAGTTTAATGAAATAAAATGACCTGAATTCTGTTTTCTCGTTTGTCTAAAATATCAAATGCAAGCCTATAGCTTTCATCTCTTATGGTCGATAATAGACGAACACTGTGCAGTACTATATATTTTGATCATGCAGAGAAGTTCGTGGCTTCGTACTATTTTTGTAACCTTTCGGTAATCGTTCCTCAGTCTTTTTATTATCGCGATCCTCTAAAAGGCCAAAAAATAAAAGTAAATAACTCGTGAAATCCCAATTATGAACTCACATTATTTTTGCCAGTTGAATCTATATCATTTTCGATTTTAATTTATTAATTAATTTTTCAGACAAAGTGTTTCATTTCCTTTGACCGACTGCGACATTTAGTCTTACGAATAATTTATTTTTTTAATTTTGATGAAAATTATAATAATTAATGAATGTCCGCGGAAAAGATGCTTGTCCCTAAAATACATATAAGAATATACATATTTTCCGGTTTAAATTGTCGTTATTAACTGTCGGAAAAACCATATTAAATTGTTAATTTAAAATACAATCTTTTTGATTACACTTTTATATACCGTAAATGCTATAAAATTAACAAGTCGTCTCGATAATAAAAATGAAAATAATTTTAAGTCACAAATTTTTTTCAGAAAATATATATTTTTAGCAATTCCACCAAGTTCCTATGTTCAAAAATTGAAAATCTTCAATTGTATATGTTCAGATTTTTCAATTTTTTCATTTGTCTAAAAATGAAATTACATATTTTGTATTTGAAGAAATGCTTCTCAAATAATGTTGTTGCTATATAAATGAATTGTAAAATATTTTGCATTAGCCTTCTGAAGAAATTTTTATTATTTCTCTCTGTTCGAAACTTTCTTGCCAGTTATGTCGAGGAATTCTCAATTTTTCAAACTTTTCTGCCTTGTTCTCAACTCTTTTCGTTTGGAATTAGTGAAATATTAAAATAAAACGTTTCAATATTTTCATGAAGACGTATTTGTTGTCGAATTGTGATGCCAGCCATATCTTTGTTATAATAAATACAAAAAAAAAACATATAAGCTTTCGTGGAAGTTATTGTTTCTTAACGTCTTCAAAAAACTTTGTAAGAATGTCACTTTTTGATTTCAAAATTTGTGCTTCATATTGTACAGTCCATACTACTCAGTACGGTCGCGGTGTGGTAAATGCTCAGTAGCATTCACAGTAAAAATTTCCTAATATTTTCGACAAAATTATGAAATTTCATTAATTTTTTTGAACCCTTCAAGAAAATGATTTATTAGTCAGAAGCTTCTTGAATTCTTTGAAGTTAAATGATTTGAAACGCGCTCTCCTTTGATTAATTCTATAATTAAATATTTTTTTATTTGTAGAAAAGACACAAAGCCGATAGAGAAGTTAATCATAGGAAAATCGAAACATTACGCAATGGAGAATGGCAGTGGGTCAAATGGAAAGAGATTGTCGTCGGTGATATTGTCAAAGTACACAATAACAATTTTTTTCCTGCGGATTTGATCATTTTTTCCAGCAGGTATGTGGTTATTACATCATTAGCCATTTCAGATTTGTCAAACAATATAAATTAATTGAAATTTAATTTTTTTTTCAATTAGTTTTTCAAGTTAATATTCAATAATTTAGAATGTAAATTTAGAAATGTCTTATTCTATCGTTTTTAGGTACCTCCTGTTAAAATTTGGTTTAATTTCATCATTCTCTTATCTGCTGTTACAGTGAACCACAAGCCATGTGTTACATAGAAACTATGAATCTTGATGGCGAAACCAATCTAAAGGTGAGACAAGGGCTTCCTGAAACTGGAAGTTTGATCGATACCAAAGATTTGTGCCAATTTAAAGGCGTCGTCGAATGCGATTTACCCAATAAGTTGATTTATGATTTTACTGGAACGCTAACTATGCCTAACTCATCGTAAGTGATGATTTTTTGGCGTCGCACGCTCATTGTATCTTTGAAATTTTTAAATGATTAGTTTTCGTATGACAGAAAAGTCCCTTTGGGTCCGGATCGTATCCTACTTCGTGGTTCTATGTTAAGAAATACCAGTTGGCTGTTTGGTTTTGTAATCTATACGGGACACGAGACGAAATTAATGATGAATTCGACGTCTGCGCCTTTGAAACGATCTACGATCGATAAACTTACGAATAGACAAACAGTCATGCTCTTTCTTTTACTCTTAGCTCTGTGTTTTATCAGTACAATTTGCAGTAGTATTTGGAGTAACGCTCATGACGAGTTGAACTGGTATTTAGGTGTACAACAGGGTACGTTATAATTAGTTTTTAATTTTTTTTCTATATAACTTGTGTCAAGTTACAATCCTATTCATTCAGAAAATTTTTTATTTTCAGACGCACAAAACAAAAGTTTCGGATATACTTTATTAACTTTTATAATTTTGTACAATAATCTCATTCCTATTTCTCTGCAAGTTACGTTAGAAGTCGTTAGATTCTTGCAAGTAAGTGATATATGTATTCACTATATATTAGTCACTGTTGATTAATTTATGAACTTGTAATGGCTTATTCTGAGAATCCTAAACCAATACCCCTGACTTTTTTCGATCAAAGATATAGAATTATGTTAAGTTGGTTTCAGTAAGTATTAATAGGGGTCTTCGCGGCTCAGTGGTTGGGTGCTCGGCTTTATAGTTGAAAAGGTGAGTTCGAGATTGGCTGTCGTCCCATTGTTGACTCAAAATAGCGATGTGTTCGGTTTGGTTCTAATTGTGCTCTAATATGTGCTTCGAAAATTCATGTTTGATCATTTACCACCGGACCCTAACCATCCCACTTCCCTTACATCGACATAAAAATCTGTCTTCCAACCGCTGAGTAATATCTACGTAGCTGAAACCCTTAAAAACGTCTTCGTTACGTATAATCATTTGTTGGCAGGCCATATTTATAAACATGGATATCGATATGTACTACGAAGCATCTGATACGCCAGCTGTTGCACGAACGTCGAATTTGAATGAAGAACTAGGAATGGTATTATCATTTTTCATTTGTTACTTCAATAACTCCAAAAATTTTTCAAGCAAATATATTATCGTGTATTTGCAATTTTTATTCTGTCCATCATATTTAAAGAATTCTTTTACTCGCCTAGGTCAAATACATTTTCTCGGATAAAACTGGTACGTTAACCTGTAATGTCATGGTATTTAAACACTGTTCCATTGCTGGTACTGTATACAAAGAAGAACAAAAGGCTGCAGTAGTTTCGGTATGTCACTGAAACAATTGCTGTACTTTCATTATCAATATTCAGTGCATGAAAGATTTATCGAATTATTTTTATCATAGGACCTGCTCGCGAAACTTCCAACTTCTCAAACTATTCGTGATTTCCTAACTCTGCTCTCCATCTGCCATACTGTTATTCCTGAGAAAGACAGCGAATCCGATCAAATAATTTACCATGCTTCGTCTCCAGGTAATTACCTTTCTTTTGTGTAAATATTTTGCTATCACTCGAATCAAACGTTTTTTGTTCATCTTTAAAAGATGAAAAAGCACTGTTGCAAGGAGCTCAACAATTTGGCTTCTGTTTTGATGCGCGTACACCCCATTCCGTGGAAATCAAAACTGTATTTGGACGTGAGAAATATGATTTACTTAATGTGTTGGACTTCACAAGTGCCAGAAAACGAATGTCAGTCATCGTTAGAGATCCCAATTCAAAAATTTTATTGTTTTGTAAAGTAAGTAGTTCAGCTTGCGACAGATTTTTAAGAAGTATGTTCCTGTTGCCGAACGTGATATTTCTAGGGAGCTGACAATGTGATATTCGAGCGATTGTCGCGTGAAGGACAAACGTTCTGTGAATCTACGCTTTACCATTTGCAAGAATTCGCCAACAGCGGATTACGAACCCTTTGTTGTGCCATGACCGAGATTTCTGAAGAAAAATATAAAGTAAGGATTTCAAACAAAAGCGCGTTTCAGTGCCTGCTCGGGTGGACTGAAACATTTAATGTGGTGCACATTTTATTAGCTACCACACCCTCCACTTAAAAAATAAATAAATCTCAATATGGGCTACTACAAATGATTCGTGTGTATACAACCACACACCTACTCACACGGACACATTTTTTTCTTCTCTCTTCTCTCCTTCACACCTTAATTTGCACCGAAATGCATAAGCTGCCTGAAAATAAAAATGTGTACCACATTTAAAAATAAAAATAAAAAATAAAAATATGTTTTGATGTCCACAATATTGTTTTAAATTTTCTTTCGCTAATCATTTTCAATTGTTATATTCAAAGAAGTGGAAAGTATTGCACCATGAAGCTAGTACAGCGTTAGACGACCGGGAAAAGAAATTAGAAGACGTCGCTAACATGATCGAGACGGATTTAAAATTGTTGGGTGCTACGGCCGTTGAGGACAAATTACAAGATAAGGTACCGGAAACTATTGCTGCGTTGTTGAAAGCCGACATAAATGTGTGGGTTCTGACTGGTGACAAACAAGAGACTGCCATCAACATTGGGTATTCCACGCAGCTCATAGTTCAAGATATGCCTCTGATTATTCTGAATGAATCTAGTCTAGATGTACGTAGTAGTCGTTGGCTGTAGTTTTTCATCGAATATCATTGTTACGTATCGATAACAAATGCGTTTTAAGGCAAAAAAAAAAAATTTTATGAAACCAAAAAATTGTTTTGTGTTTTATGTTTTAGACTTTGAGAAATTCCATTAATTATCATATAACCAGTCTTGGAGAACCTAATGGTAAACTTGGAAATCAGCTGGCACTGATCATTGACGGACAGTCTTTGAAATTTGCGCTGTCCCACGAATTACGAGCTGATTTTCTCCATTTATGCGTTAGGTGTAAATCTGTGATATGTTGTCGAGTTTCTCCCATGCAAAAAGCTGAGGTATTTCATAATATAAGAGTTCATAGATGAAAATAAATTGGCAACTAAAATTTTAAACTAGATCGTATGGAAATTACATTCGGTTTTCTTTAACGATTGTATGAAATTTATTGAATTCACACCAAGAGTTCAAATTGAATTTGCTTAATCGCTACGTCCGTGGTATAATTTTGAGGATTAAAATAAATTTCCTTCCTCACTTATTACAATCGCTTGCAGGTAGTTGAATTAGTTCGCTCCCACACTAAAGAAGTAACTTTAGCTATAGGGGATGGAGCTAACGATGTTGCTATGATACAGAAAGCCCATGTTGGAATTGGAATCTCGGGTGTCGAAGGATTGCAAGCTGCATGTGCATCAGATTATTCTATAGCTCAGGTTTTCCGCTTATTAATCGACTTTATTATTTTCAGTGATGGGTTGATTTTCGCTGTATATTTGAACTTGAAAATTTTTGTTTAAGTTTCATTTCTTGCTGAAACTATTACTAGTTCATGGATCGTGGAATTACAACAGAATGTGTAAACTGATATTATACAGTTTTTACAAAAATATATGTCTGTACGTCATGGAATTGTGGTTTGCTATTTATTCGGGTTGGTCCGGACAAATATTATTCGAACGTTGGACCATTGGATTGTACAATGTTGTAAGTATCCTCATCAGATAGCTTCCGCTTTTTAAAATTATTAATTTAAACGAAAACTTAATTTTTGCAGTTATTCACAGCTGCCCCTCCATTGGCGATCGGTATTTTCGATAAAGTTTGTTCCGCTGAAACTATGATGAAATATCCTAAATTATATTCAAAGTCGTCCAATCAGTTCAGCGTTAAAATATTTTGGGTTTGGATTATTAATGCATTATTGCATTCTGTGTTACTTTTTTGGTTACCGATGATGGCTGTCCAAAAAGATGTGATCTGGTATCACGGTAAAGAAGGAGGCTATTTAGTTTTCGGTAATATGGTTTACACGGTAAGTTCTTTTTTACACGATTTGAGTTGATTTCTTCAAATTTCGTTTCAATTTTTGCCCTATTTTGCTGTAGTTTGTTGTAATGGCTGTGTGCCTGAAAGCTGGAATTCATATTAACTCATGGACCATCATTACGCATATTGCTATTTGGGGATCAGTACTGTCATGGTTTCTAGTTGTACTCATTTACAGGTTGCCTCTTTTTTTCTTGAAATTTAATCTTGGTCACCCGTATGTGCGAACGATATTTTTCATATTTATTTTTCATTTTAGTCATGTTTGGCCCATCCTTCCTATTGGTGTCGTAATGTTAGGAATGGATGAAATGGAATTTACATCTTTAGTTTTCTGGTTTGGTTTTGTGATTACCCCATTCGCCGTTGTAGCTCTCGATTTGACTGTGCTTGCGTAAGTAACATCTGTCCTCTCAGATTAATCCTTTCTACATCATTCAAATTTTCCATAAATTGCTTGACATTTCACTACTTTCCCCGTTTTAGAACTCGAGGAACGTTATTCAAGTCAGTGACGGAAGCTGTACGAGAATCGGAAATAAAAAAAATTGATACCAGTAAAGTGTTGGCAGATAATAAACATACGTAAGATTTTTATTACTTTTAAAATGTAGTGCTATTCTTATGCATTAAAAAAATTAGCTCTGCTGTACATAAACACGCGCTGGGTTTTTATTTTTCATTTTTTGCACTTTCAATTCGATCGCCTCGTATCTTTCTTTTTTTTTAACCTCTTCACAATTCCTGATTATTTGCTCACTCGCAATTTCAAAAAAAAAAAAATTTCAGACATTCAAATTTGTAATTTTCTTCTTTAATTTCAGCTTCTTATGATGTAGACGAATTATTTTTGCCACTCTCCCAGCGAATTACACGAACTCATTTTTTTAAATTAGCACTGTCAACTCGTTAAAAGAGGTTATTATACTATGGTATGTGCTTTTTCTTTTCTTTTTAGTTTATCGGAACGAGCGCGTCTTTTAAAAAACGTTAGAAATGTTTTTACTTTTCGATCAGAGAATAGCCACGCTAATGTAGAGTTAGAAATGAATCGTAAGTTATTTCATATCGCTATTAATTGAAATACAGTGCTTTATTATGGCTGAACTTTGTACGTCGTCCTAATTCTAAACCCTGTTGCACACCTTGGTCTAGCTGTGAGTTTATTATGAACTATGGATATGTGGCTAAGCCATGAGTTCTATTCAACTGTAACCATTGAAGCTAAATTATTGTTTCAAAACTCGTAAAGTAACGAACATAAAATTGATAACAGAGCGCCACAGATGAGACAAGTTTTGAAAAAATGTTAAATCAAACTGTGCTATAACTTAGTTCACATATTATGCTATGTTCGACATGGCAAAAAGTGCAGGACTAACTTTAATCCGAAAATTTTCTGTTCGTCGTGAAAAAGCGACACTAAAACTTTTGTTGTGGCTGTTCAACATACGCACACTCGGCAAAAAAAAGTCGGAACTGGAAAGTAACTTTTTTTTTCGTAATAAGTGCGAACTATCCTGACCCTGATCGGTGAGCCGGTTGTGGGAAAAAGTTGAAGTTATTCTCCGAAAAACAATTATAAACACGAGGATGTTAATGACTTATCGCAAATTTTAGTGATTTGATTTGATAATAAAAATTGAATTGATTGTTGGAACATTAAACGTAAAATATATCGTTAAATTTATAATTATCGTTGATAATTCATATCATTGATCTGAGATTCAACCTCACAGTCGATTTCTGGAGCAGAATTTTAGTGATATTTTGGGAATGAAAGGTAGGTAAAAGTTGAAATTCTTATGAAATATCATAGTATGTTAGCTGAATATTCTGTGAAAATTGCGTTGAAATTGTATGTTTGGTTGTCGAGACATCACTGAATGTGATTAAAATAATTAGTATTTGATTTAGTTGTGCAATTCCTGCATCGCAGCAATATCTTCATAACTAAATGTACGAATTCAACAAAATTTTCATAAAATCTTTGGCTAACATACCAAGATATCTCTTAAAAATTTTTATAAAAATTTCAGATGCAATTATATTCGATAAGTTCGAATTTATCTATCCAATTTCAATGAAAATAAATGGAAAGAAGATAAAAGTAGTTTAGAGGGCTTCGATCATTCAGTAATGGATAGTGGATGTACAGGAGCGCATTTAGAAGTGTTACAGGGGAGGGAAAAGTGTTTCCCGATTGGTTCAGAAGCACTAGCGTGAGCTGACCTCCGAAAGTATGGTTGTCTGACAAAGTGCGAAAAAACTTTTCTACCCCCACAATTTTTTCCCTCATTTGATTTTTACCCATTGACCTCCAGTTTTAGGACCCCTCAATTTTAGCACAAGTTCAATTATTATTGTAGGAAGATTTTGTGCTTGTCAGTTATCAGAAGGGGGCATTTCTTTATGGATTGAGGCGAAATTTAGTTTTCCCTGTCTCGGGGAAATTCGAAGATGGGCGGAACCTTTGATCATTTAGTACTGGATGCCCAGCCGCCCTCTCGCCAATATTAATGAAATGTGTCATGATTCTATGCTGAAAAATGAACATTGGTTTACTGCACATGCGCAGTAAGTATTTTTTCGTTTGTTTTCAGTCTCATTGCCTGCGAATTTAAAGCTATATAAATATGTTGCTGTGAATCCAGTGAAATCGAGTAAAACTGATGTCCATTTTAAGGTATTAGGTGGGGTATCCAATAGTAAATGATCGAAGGACGGAACCCACCATTAGTTTCATAATTAAGGCTATTTGGATTTAAAATTTATAGATAAAGGGAGCAGGCGTATTTCTTTACGGATTGAGGTAAAATTTGACGGGTAGGAACTTTGGGTCCATATCTTGGTTGTGTTCTAAGATTAGCCAAATCCGTCTTTTAATTCCAAAATGGTGGCTATCTGAAATTTAAATTTGAAAACAATGGGGGCAGGTGGCAGGTGTAATTTGTTATAGATTAGGATAAAATTTGACATGTGCATATTTTGAGTTTATCTCTCGGTTAAGTTTAAAGATGGGCAAAATCAAATTCACTCATTAGTTTTTGAATCAGGGATTGAGAAATGCTACCTTTTAAATTTTGTTTCTGTTAGTTGAGTTTCTAAAATTTACCATAATGTTAGTTGTGGGGACTCAACCGTATGAGGTAAAGAGGCTCGGACCCCTTGACGACAGTTGCCGCCCCAAAGGGCAGGCTAATAATAGTCCTTGTGACGTTAAACCACACACAAAATACGTTTGATCGTAATTACCTGCAAGTACATGCAGGTAATGTACAAGTACCAAATCGTGACATCACCAAACAATGTCACAATCCATACACAAACCAGCCAGCTATCTCTTATCATGATAGGGGATGATGCGACCTGGCTGCCCTCACCGACGTACGTATTATCTTACGTACGTGTGTTTGTGTGCGTGCAAATAAGCCATATATAAACCACCCAAACCGGCTCTAAAATTGCCAGTGTTTGCCTTGGTTTTGGCTTACCCGTACTTGTGTACGAAGTGGCTGAGCACGCTTAAATTCTGTTGAATTTCCTTCTGGTGAGAATATCTCTCACGACAAGGTATTCCACAGTGGTGACCCCGACGTGATTTTTGGCTACGTTGTGAGGTGACCTTAGGCGCGTTGAGCTTGTACAAAAATTTGATGTGGTGCGCTGGCGAGATACTCGCTTGCTAAGCAAATTAAAATTTTTTTAGACTAAGACACTTTTTAGGTCGTCGAAGTAGAGTCTGCTGAAGTGGGAATTTATACCCCTCTTCTTGAAATATATAAACAAGGGGAAGCAAGACAGTAGACCTGGAGGAAGAAGGTTGGACTCATCCCCCAACCCCCCCCCCCCAACTTCGACTCAACACTCTACAAATTTACCAAAAACTGATGAAGGCCCTCAACACCCAGAATTAGCACAACTGGGAACTGCAATAAATAAAGAAGAACTCGCAGTTAAAACGTTGAAAAGTGGGAGCCAGTGTTTTCGACCAGCAAGGAAGGAAATAGTTCTGTGGAATACGCTTGTCACCAGAAAGACATAGCAATGGTTCCAACACCGATTGAAAACCCACAACTATCATAGGGAGGTAGTAGTCAGCCACAGCTGACACCCGAAGTCTTGGTGCAGATTATGCAACTTTTGCTATTGCAGCCAGGGCAGAACCCCAACTTCTACAGACGGAGGATAGAGATCCCGGAATTTCTGCCCAATGAGGTAGACTTATGGTTGACTCTATTATAAGGCAGGTTCAAGACAGAAAACATTACACTGAACCAGCGGTATCTACATATCTGTGGAGGCATGCCCCCGCAGATAATCCGCCACATTCCGGACATCATGGAATGCCCTTCGATAGAAGATGACAAATATGCCTAGTTTGTCAAGAAAATAAAAAATGTATTTGGAAAAACCAAGAATGAAATCATTGATGATGTGATGGGTGGTATGAAGATGGGGGACCACAAACCCTCGATCTTCATGGTGAAGTTAAGGCAGAAGGCGGATAATATCGTAGCCCCTTCTGTCATAGTCAATCAATTTTGCAAGCAACTTCCACAAAGTGTTGTTCAATGCCTAGCTGCCGTAGGTTCAACTGTGATCAATACATCCGCGGATTTGGACTTCCTTGCGAAATCAGCAGATAATGCGCTCAAATACACCAGGTCAAAGCCGGTGGTCAGTGCAGTATCTACAGAGACTGGAGAACTCGCTCAACTTCGAGCCCAAATAGCTCAGTTGACCGATGAGGTAAAATGGAACAAAAGCCAGAGCTCGACAAAACCCAACAGTAGCTGGCGATAAAGATCTAAATCAAGAAGCAACAACAACAATGGCAATAGCAGAGGATGACAGTCCCGGTCCGGAGACCGCAGATCTAGTTCCAGTAACAGGGGTCAGAGTTCAACTCCCCCTAGAACATCATCTCCCAAAACCCAGTCTCAAAATTGGGATGATAAATGTTGTTTCTTTCACAACAGGTTTGGTGCGGAGGCCACCAAATGCAACAACAGGTGCAAATGGTGGGGTAAATCCTACAACAAGGAAGCGTCAAACTAGAACAAGCGGCCATCTATGCGGCTGAAGAACCCTCGAAAAAACACTCATGCCACCTGTTCATAAAGGACAGGACCCATAGGAGATGGTACTTGATAGACTTAGGTGCAGACTTGAGTATATTGCCAGTAAATAAAAACCAAAAAGTACTTCCTCCGAAATACTACCTCCGTACTGAGAATGGTCAAAACCTTCCAGCTTATGGACTCAAAACCAGCAAGGTCGACATCAGACTCAAGAAAATCATGACGTGGTCATTCACGGTTGCAGATGTTCCAAACCCGATCCTGGGTGTAGATTTCCTTGCACATTTTGGCCTGATCATTGACCTCAAATTGATCGATAATGAATCTAAACATTGTGTGGATGGCAAAATGCTAGCTTACAGACTGGACACAAACATATCCAGCTGTACCAAAGTCGACGGACAACTCTTACGGATCCTGTCTGACTATCCTGGAGTCACTCAACCATCAATCCGCAGGCATCCTACATACAAACACGACACGGTTCATTACATTGAAACCAAAGGACAGCCTTGCCACGCTAGAGCACAAAGGTTACTGCCTGACAAACTCAAAGTGGCACGGGAGTACTTTCATCACATCATTGAGGAGGGTGTATGTCGACCCCTCAAAAAGCTCATGGAGCTCCCCTATCCACATGACCAAAAAAGCAAGTGGAGAGTGGCGAATTGTTGGAGACTACAGGGCCTTAAATGCCATAACAGTTCTTGATCGCTATCCAGTCCCCAATATAATGGACTTCAACGCGAATATGAAGGGTAAAACGATGTTCACCAAAATTGACATCAACAGGGCATTCCACCAAATTCCTATGGCTGACCAGGACGTTCCAAAGACAGTGGTTATAACCCCCTTTGGACTATTCGAATACCTTCGAATGCCGTTTGGACTTCGCAACTCAGCACAAACTTTCCAGAGATTTATTAACGGACTGTTTAGGGAATTGCCGTTTGCATATGCATACCTGGATGATATCTGCATTTGCTCTGAAGGCAGTGAGCAACAGCACGAGGAGAATGTAAGAGCCGTCGTACAGCGTATACACGCTGCCGGGCTTACTATCAACGTAGGCAAAAGCTTATATGCACAGATCAAAATTGACTTCCTTGGCTACAAAGTCTCGACCGAAGGCATTTCCCCCTTAAAACCAAAGTAGAACCAATACTAAACTTCCCAAAACCCTTAAATGTTGCTGAACTCAGGCGTTTTTTGGGGATGGTGAACTTCTATAGACGTTGCATGAAGAATGCAGCAGCCGAACAAAGTAAGCTGTTTGCACTATTTAAGACAAGTAAAAAGAAAGACAAAACTCCACTCGAATGGAATGAAGGAGCCAAACAGGCCTTTGAAAAAATTAAAGATACACTGGCAAATGCAACTCTATTGGCTCATCCAGACAAAAGTCTGCCGTTATGCGTGAGTACCGATGCATCTGATTTTGCTATTGGTGCAACCCTGTACCAACTTGATAAAGACAACCAGAAGTTACCGCTAGCTTTCTTCTCGAGGAAGCTCTCAAAAACAAAAGAACTATAGCACATACGATAGGGAATTGCTCGGAATTTTTGCTGCGTTGAAGCATTTCAGGCATCAATTAGAGGGTAGATGTTTTTCTGTGTATACTGACCATAAACCCCTAACATATGCCTTCACACAAAAAGCAGAACCGGCATCGCCGAGAAGAGCGCGACAATTAGACTATATTGGTCAATTGACTACCAACATACAGTATATAAGTGGAGAACTTAACACTCCAGCTGGTGCCTTGAGTAGAATCGAAGCTATCTCGGCTCCTGTCCAATTGCCTTATGCTGAAATACCTAAAGCACAGCTTAAGGATGCAGAATTGCAAGAGTTGTTATCGAACGATGATACTACTCTCAAATTGAGACAGCAAAAAATTCCCGGTACTGATCAGTACAGGTAAGAATAGGCCATTTCTATCAGTAAAATTTCGCAGGTTGGCTTTCAACAGTGTACATAATTTGTCACATGCTGGGCCAAAATGTAGTGCTAAATTAATTTCGGCAAGGTTTGTATGGCCACGAATGAAGTCTGACTGCAACAAATGGGCTCGCAGTTGCCTGAACTGTCAAGAATCCAAAGTAGGAAGACACACTCGCTCGCCCCTCAAATCCTTCAAACAAACAGAGCAGTTTAAAACAGTTCATATGGAGTTGGTAGGCCCATTGCCACCATCTCAAGGACACAGATACCTGTTGACGATAATAGACAGGGCAACACGATGGCCGAAGCAATCCCTCTACACGAGATGTCAGCTCCCACAGTAGCTGCAAGGTTATACGATACCTGTCTTGCGAGGTACGGCGTACCAGAAGTCATAATTACGGACCAAGGTCGCCAATTTGAGAGCTCGCTCTTTAAAGAGCTGGCAAATAAGCTTGGTGTTCAATACAGTCATACCACAGCTTACCATCCTCAAGCCAATGACAAAATAGAGAGATGGCATAGAGCTCTCAAGGCCTCTATCATGTCACATGACACCAAGAGATGATTAGATGTACTTCCTACCATCCTCTTAGGCCTTCGATCTGCCCTACAAACCGATACAGGTCACTCTGCAGCGCAATTAGCATTCGGCAAAGAGCTACGCCTCCCAGGGGACTTCTTCACAGAATCGAAAGAAATTAACCCCGAAATCATGGTACAAAATATAAGAAATGATGCCAATAATTTCCTAAAACAGGCAGCTCGCCATGGCCAGCCCAAGATTTACGTCTCGAAACACTTGGCCAATACTTCAAATGTATTTGTTAGAGACGAAAAAATGAGATCTGCACTGGAGAAACCAGATGCCAGTCCTTACAAAGTAGTATCACGAGATGAAAAAAACTTTGTGATACTCATTGCAGGGAAACCTCGAATAATTTCAATTGACAGATTGAAGCCTGCATACATGGTAAGTAGCGACAAAAGAATAAAAAGGTTGCAGAAGGAAAACATAGAAAATATCCAGACAGATTCCGAAACAAATACGGAAGAATCTGTCGAAAAATGTGAAACAAATAATTCACAAAGAAAACATTCAAAAAGTCGGTAAGATTTTTGGACGATGTTACCACCAAAACATTCGATCCTGAGGCCCCCTTATGTCCACGTAAAAGAGGCAGGCCTCCTGGCAGTAAAAAACGTAAAAATTCCCGCCCTTCTCGCATGTCTGAGAGGTTAATGTGAAGAAAATAAAATTTACTCCTGAAAAAGTAATATCTGCTATGTAAGTTAAAACCCTCTAAAAAAAATATGCGAAGAAAATCGGAATTCCGTGAGACAAAAGAAACTCCGGAGATAAGCGAACGAGGAATGCCAACAAAAAGAAAACGACAGGAATAAACAAATCCACGTGCAATACGGAAACAAAACATTGCAACGTGCGTTTACCATTAAGCACAAAGATAATCTCAACGTTGTGACGTCACAAGCGGAGATTCCTTTGTAATAAAAATTCGAAAATTATATTCACTGAGTTTATTTCAGGCATAACTTTGCTTAGACCGATCAGAACTTAACCGGAAAACTTGCATACAGCCGAGAATTTTAAGAGCTATCCCCTCTACATGTCGATAAGAAGATACACAAAATAATAAAACATAACTGTAATGGTAAATCAAAAATTGAAGTAAAATCACCCACTTCAGAACCGCCAGAGATCTTGGACGTGTTTTCTGATATTTTTGGTTCCTTTTCCTAGTAAAATCTGTTCTTATGTCACTTCCAATTACCATCCTGAAATCCACCATCTTCCAATTTGCTCGGAAAACTGCTGAGTCCTCACAAACTCAGCAGAAAACCAAGCAGAAGACAGAGCTGGACCGGATTGAGGAGGAGCTGCTCATGGACACAGCTCCTCCAGTCAACAATGTCCTAGTGGAGATGACCACTCCACTGCCGCCAATCATCTCTCCTCCCCAATCCCCAAAGTGCCAACTCCAACTCCGGAACCACCGAAGCTGGAGCCAAAACCTGAAGAGAAACAGGAGCTAATGAGGTTTCTGTTCACGGTTGAGGGGCCGGCAAATGAAAAAGCAAAAATGGCCACCTTAGCAGTGGAGAACTCAAACTCCCCGATGCTAAGGAAGTCTACGTTTAAGCATCCGCTGCCCCCTCACTCCCGTCATCACCCCTACGCCTGTTCAAAAAATGTTCCACCAAGGTGTAGGGGAGAGGACAGCCGGGTAAACTACCTGGCCCAAATAAACCCCTGTAGAGTCCTACGAGTGCGTCGGGGCCGCAGTAGGCAGTGCCCTGGCAAAATGGGAGGCTGACCAGAGGCGAAAGTAGATGTCCACATGTCCCCCCAGGCCTTGCGCATTTTAATCATTTTTGCGGCGCAAAAACTGGGGGGAGTAGGTGTGGGGACTCAACCATATAAGGTAAAGGGGCTCAGACCCCTCGACGACAGTCGCTGCCCCATAGGGCAGGCTAATAATCGTCCTTGTGACGTTAAACCACACACAAAATACATTCGATCATAATTACCTGCAAGTACATGCAGGTAATGTACGAGTAATGAATTGTGACATTACCAAACAATGTCACGATCCATACACGAATGGGCCAGCCATCTCTTATCATGATAGGGGATGATGCGACCTGGCCATCCTCACCGACGTACGTATTATCTTACATACGTGTGTTTGTGTGCGTGCAAATAAGCAGTATATAAACCACCCGAACCGGCTCTAAAATCGCCAGTGTTTGCCTTGTTTTGGCTTACCCGTACTTGTGTACAAAGTGGCTGAGCACGCTTAAATTCTGTTGAATTTCCTTCTGGTGAGAATATCTCTCATGACAAGGTATTCCACATTAGTTATTTATTGTTTCCACTTCCATCGTTTTGAATTCCGTTTCCATTATGTTTTCTGGTTTTACAAAAATTTTTTATTCACTTTCCGTTTTGGGTTCCATTTCCATTCAAAAAAATATTTTATCAATATTTAAAATTTTTCAAATACGGTTCAAATATTGATATATCAATATTTTTTTGATATTTTTCCAGAATCATCGATATTTTTTGATAATGTTCCATAAACATTGTTATTCTTTTGATATTAACCAAAAAATATCGATATTTTATCAAATTTCTTCTCCCAGATCAAAAATTATTCATTTGAGAAATGGAAATGGAAACGATTCATAATTTGGTATCCATTATGTTTCTGTCATTGGACTTAAAACAAATTGATTAATTGTTTCAAGTTTGGTTTCCATTTATTTTGGTTTCCAGCAAACAAAAATATGGTTTCCATTTCTAAAAAATTTGGTTTCTATTTCCATTTCTCAATCCCTGTTTTGAATTACAGCTGTTCAAAATTTTTGTATATAACAAACATTTACAATCTTCCAGTATCTCACCTACACCACTGAGATAAAATTTGGTGAGAACTTTTTCGATAAGAAAGTTTATGAATAATATTTTTATTTAGGTTTTTTTCTTATAAACCCTTCCCCCACTTTTCAGTAAAATTGAAAGAAAAGAAAACCATCAAGTATTTTCACACACCTATAGAGAAGCCTAAGGAATAAGAGTGATAGCTTTTTACCACATACTCAGAGAAGGGTTCCAAATATTTTCCAACGATAAAACATTTTCTAGAAATTTTTTCTCTTTTCCAATAGTTTTTCATGCAATTCTGTCGGACTAACACCTTATGAAATATACTGGAGTTTATTTAAAATTTAAAAAAAGGATTGCAAAAACAATAAAAAATTATATTTGAAACAAGCAAAACAATGAAGAATGAATAGGGTTATTAAAAAATAAATTCATATATGAGTTTATTATTTTATTAATATTATTATTATTTTTTTGTCTTTACATCCATGTTCAGAAAGGTAATTTTGTTTTTGGGAAATTAATTTTTTTCCCTAACTCTAGAAATAAGTGAAATAATTGCCCACAATAACATTCACAACAATTCGTAATTATTGGGAAGTCCAGAACAAATGAGTTTCGCTCTGATGGCAGAAATTGAAAGTGCTGAAAGGATGATCATGTATGTTTGATAACTCATTTTTAAGTACAAAACAGGAATTTTTGAAAGGAAATATTTAATGTGAGAAGTGAAATTTTCGATGAATAAAACATTATTTTGTTTTATTATTGTTACTAGTATGTTATGAAATTGACAGTTGTGTAAAAATAACCTCAGAAGAAAGATATGGATCCTTTTTTCCTTATGGGAAATAGTATGTAAAATATCTCTGCCACACATCAACCATAATAAGTGTGTATTTTTTAAAAGTGTCAAATTTTATAATGGCTGCCACTTGAAAACAAGTTGACCAATTTCATTCAAATTTGATACAAAACCATTCCTCAGTGGTCTCCAACTGTCATAAAAATTTCAAGCCAAAATCTTCAAGTTTACTGGAGTTATCATGATGACTACATGATGGATTTACAACACTTTGAGAACCCCTTCCTCCGAAACTAACGGATGAATTTCAAAAATGTTAACACAAATGTGTAGCCTATGAAAGCTTGTAACTCTACCACAAGTTTCATTTCCATAGGTCAAGCAGAGGTGGCTTTAGACTCCTAAAAAATGCCAAAATGAGCAAAAAGTAGAAATATATATATATTGTGTACAGAAGAATTTGAGTGACCTATATATTCGTGATCTACGACTCAGGATCAACACCTTTCCGCAGCTCTCCCCACTGTATTGAATGCAATGGTTGTATTTTCCAAAGGAAAGTACACTAATATGTAAAAAATCTCCTGAACACCCTTTTAGAAGTGATAACACTTGATAAGCACTAGCACTCCGTCACCACTGGACATCCCAGTTAATTAAATATTCAGTCAAAATCATCTTATCCCAAATATTCTACAGTCACTAAATTTCATTAATTTTTTCATGGTTTTGTGGAATCCTGAGTACTAAGATGAGATCTCCTCAAGCCCATTTAGATTGTGTTTACCAGATAGGGTAAAAGTGAGGTCACGTAGTTTGGAACTTTTACCTTCCCTAGTAATAGGTGTGTTTGAGCGAATCTATTTTTTTACACGTTGCAGATTCTCAATTCTGTATTTTTCACAGTTAAATGTTCACTGTAAATATAAATGTTGAACAAGAATACAACCCCAAGGTATAAACCATAATACCAATAAGAACCAAAGTTGGAAGCATGTTAGATATACTTCAAATCCATGCCTGTACCAAATTTTGTGACTATAGCTTAAAAATTACTACTTTAAGAGCCCTTAATCTGCCAAAAATTTAACAAAATCACCTCCACCAGACGTACCGTAAAGCCTGTACGCATCAAAATTGTTAGGTATTGTTCTTGACCTAAAGCACATATGTGTACCAAATTTCAAGCCTATCAATTGAAAATTGAGACCTGTACGCTGTTCAATGAAAAATTCATATAAACTGACCTTCCGGACAGACTGTGCCCGATCTGGACCGAAAACAGTAGGGTTTTTCCTTAGATGAATCCGAATATGTTAAAAATTTCGAAACCATCTGATCGAAATTACGCTAAAAATGGACTCGACGCAAAATAGGGTACATACAAAAACAAAATGAATTCTCAAACATAGTGTCCAAATGTTCAGAAGATCATGAAACGAAAAACGTATTCACTCCCACTCACGAGTTCAAATACTCAGACAATTGTAATCATTGATGAGTGAATAAATCAAAATCTGATACCCTGATACTAAAAACAAATATATCAAATTCCGCAACAAATTAGAAATAAAACTGAGAAGAGCAACCAGACTACCCGACTAACAACAAGACCAACCAATCTGTAAAATTCTATTTTCACCTATACAGAATCTGTACATATAATCAGGCAATCGAACACACCTAATTTTTCTGAAAGTGCCCTAATAGACCTATCTCCCCAATGTTACCAAACATGGCATCATTCTAAAACTGTAAAATGGAAATAGGTTTTTTGAGCATGCACAGTAGGTCTTGTTTCATTTGTTTTCAGTCTCTTGTCTCCTGGTCCTGTGAATTTAAAGCTGTCTGAATCTAGCAGTGCACTCAGAATAAACATGTGGGTAACAACTCAAGTAAAATGCCCCCAAATTGCTCAGAATAAGATGGTTATTTACAAAGAACTTGACATTTTCAGAATAAACACACTTCTTTCAGCTGTTACCCAAACTGTTGTTTACATATTTGAGTAAGTTAGTCGGAGGATTTGAATTTGTTATCATGACATGAACCAGTGAAATCATGGTTTCCACATAAGTTATCTTAAACCATTCAGAATAAAAATAGAGAAACTGAATAACTCAAAGAAAACCTAGTGAATTTTTGAGAAGATAAGATTTAATTGTTTTTTTTTTTTTTTATTCTGAATGTACTCCAGTGAAATCGAGTGAAACTCATGTCCATTTTGTGGCTTTACCTAGTTATTGTTAGTACAGATTTGTGTGTTTACCTGGTTGTCCGGTACTAATTGATAAAAGTGTGAGGGTAGGTTTCACAGTTTGCAGAACTGAAACCGGACTTTGACTAAAACCAAGAACCAAAAATTTAAAGAACCAGACCCACAGTAAAACCATCCTTCAACTCTTAGTGAAGAACCTCTAAGATAATTAGACACATACGAAATACATCAGCCAAAGAGGTGTCTAATTCCCTTTATATGTATATGCTGTGGTACAAAAATATGTCAAAGATGAAAACAGTTATTAGAATTTTACATTCTGGTTTTCTAAAGCTGCCCACATTTCATGAAATTTCACTGAATTTTCTAGGGATATCTATTTTAACGTGATTACAGCCACAGGATGCATGTGCAATAACAAATATCCTGATCTGAAACCTTTTATCTTTAACGTGTTTTTGATCAGCTTGTTGGGGATCTTTTTAGCTGTATGTGTCCAAACCCTAACCATTCCATTTACTATCCAATTTCAGTTTTTATTTTTGCATCTTCACGTTATTTCAATGGTTGGTGGCAAAACTAGGGCTTGTAACCACAACCATGAGCAGAACAATAACCACTAAAGACTTAAACAAATTGAAAACATAAATTTTGGAAGCGATAACCGAAACAAAAAAATTTCGTTTAACCAATTCCCATAAAATCTTGAAACCATTAACCAGAACAATAACTAGAAAGGATCAGTTTTTGTTGGTTTTCATGAAATATAATATTTTATTTATTTATTTTTTTTTTTTTTAAATTACCAAATATTTCCTAGAAAATTATTAATTATAGATAATTTGACGCGGAGAAAAATTTTTTTTTGTCTATTTTATTGTGAATTTTGTCTCAACCAATAACCAGTAACCACAACCAATATAGATCTTTATTGATTCCCAGTAACCAATAACCCCAAAAGTGTTTTGGTTACAAACCCTAGGCAAAACACATAATCATGTTTACTAATTATGGATTCTTATAATTAGATAAAATTAATTATTTGAATACCTAATTGAAAAGAATTTCTCATCGGAATGTCGAATTTAAATCGATAAATGTGGCGAAAAAATGAAATTTTACCCTAAATTACATAAAATTTTCTCTGGACATGTAATGGACTATGCGCTTACATGTCTGAGAGGCTCTCAACTTTGAGTGCGGCACTTTTTCGCCACGTCGAACATAGGTATTGTCGAGGTTTTGAAAAACTACTTATCCATTCTAGCTGATGTGCGCTTTAAAGAGTTACAAGGAAAATTTAGAAACGTAGACATAATAAAACTTGGAGCTTAACTGAGGCGGACAATATGCCTAAATATCTGTTATTGTTTTCTTCTTTGTGATTTCATTGATTCAGGTAGATTCGTTTTATGATTGTGTTTTCAGGTGGTTTTGCTTTCTCGCAGGAGGAAGGCGGTGTTGTTTCTCAGTCTGATGTTGTCCGGGTGTATGATACCAAGAAAAAATCAGGAGGTTGAATATTGTTATGAAATCATTCCGTTTTGGAGCCGCTATACCGTAATCGTCTACCACGGTGCTTGGTAAACCTCACGCTGATCTATCTATACTTCCTTTAAGTTGGTGCTTCCTTGTGTGAGAGAAAATCAATAGTTATAATTGCATTGCAACTTTATGTTTATTTTAATTTCATATTTTTTTTTTTTTAATACGATTTTTTTATTCATTGATTATTGTTTTTTGATTGAAGTTTGAATAATTTTTTACGTATTCGCGCATCATTTAAACGTGAGCTTATCAGATGTTATAAAAATATGTTACTTATGCATTTCTCGGTACAATGAAAGATATTCAAATTTATTTTTTGCTGCAAAAATACTTGAATATGTTACAGTCATAATCGATAAAACTTTTTTTTTTATTTTTCGTACTCGCCTACATGTATAAAATGTTTTAAGTTACCGTGTCTTAGTGTATCGTTAAAAACTTTTAATGTTTTCAAGTTCTCCTAACTCATTTTAATAAGAAACTGTAATACCTCTTATAAAGTTAATAAACATGAAAAGAATTTTGAATTTTTTTGGCGAAAAAGTTTGCTTATCTGGCGTTTATCAATATCTTGAAAATCGATTGATCACTACTAGTTACTTATCTAGCCATGAAGTAAAGAAGCTGAAAACTGTGGTGAGGAACCGATTTTCACTGTTCGTTCATTCATAATTACTGCAGAAATGATGAAAACGATTGCAAATTAATGACGAAATATATTTTGGGAATGAGAAATTCGAAAATCAAGGGGAAGGATGTATGACTTTTCGAAAATACGTGCCGAAGAACCAATTTTTGTGACGTGACGTTATGATTTTCAGTTCACGGCTTGAAAGTAGAGTGGGCTTTGGTTACGTAATTAATCGAAGTACTTACCCAAGTTATTAAAATTTATTTCAAAAGTATGTCAAATATTTTCAAATCGACTGGATAATATTTTATTTTTGAATTTGCGTATTAAAGTAGTTGAATATTTGAAAAACAAATGCGCAAGTCTGTCAAACGATAGCGTCTTCACTCTTCAGTTTTGCATAATGGATCAAATGTTACAAAAAATAAACTAACTAGTAACTGCCATGAACTGACGAAAAATATTTGACTTAATTCGAGAGGAAACGTGACGGATATCCTTCATAAAGGATTTCGAAAATTTTAGTAGGAAGAAAAAAAAATACTAAAAACATTATCATTTTTCTTCATTTTAATAATTATTTGTGATTTACCTTCAAGTATTTAGCATTCTAATGGGTCTGCGTGGCTCAGAAGTTCGGTGTTCGACTACGTAATCGAAAGATTACGAGTTCAAGACCGGCCGCATTCACATTCCCTTCCCATGCTAAGTCAGTTCCATCGGTAACGTATATACATTGCAAAGTAAATTTCCTATGTCGTGAAGCAAGCATTCATGATCTTAACTTCTGAGATGCATTCTGTCGGTAGTTATGTCATAATTAGATCCCACTCCGATAAATTTTAGGTGGGCAATACAGTACCGGAATCTATTTTCAAAAATTAGTATATCTCTTAGCACAAAAAAAATATATGTAGCTTTGAATCGCCTCAAAATCGGATCAGAATACGCTGAATAAAATTAATTTTAAAAGTAGAAAATTTGAAGGTACAGAAAAAAGACGGAACTTTTCGAAACAGGTAGTGTGACGTCAACAGTTGACTGGTTGATAGCATTCCCGTGTTTTTATGTATAACACATTTCTATCAAACGTGGTATAGGTCGCAGTTTTGATCCGATAGTCACCAAATTTGGTACAGATATTCGTATGTAGACAAGAATGAGACCCATTTTTTTGTGCTGATTGGTCATGGGGTCTAAACATATATGAATTTGAGTTATTGGTGCCAAAAATTTTCTGTCATGAAATGAAAAATGTACCCACTCCCAACCCTGGGGGCTAATACAGCAACAAACGTAATAAGTAGATTTTCTAAAAAAAAAAAAACTTAAGATTGGTTCATTTTTTGTTTTCTTTCATATCAGTATCTGTTTAGTAAACAAGAAAATAATGTTACCACCTCCATTTTATTTTTCATTACTATTTTCTCCTTCCACTTTTTTACCATTTTTATCTACCCCTTCTTATACAATTCACGTATAAAACATAGTAAACGTTGGGTGGCGGACACTTTTCCATAACTTGACTCAAAAACCATTTTCAATGCTAAAAATCTTATGCCAATTATTGATGTCATAACCACAGGCTGTACAACAAGGTACCATTTTTGGTGCAGTCACACTTTAACGCTTTATATCTCCCTCTGTATTTGTGAGATTTTTAATTTTTCTTTCGGACTTGTTAATTATGTAGTTGAAACTGTCATTCTCAATGCTGAAAACACATTTTTAAATTTACCTCCTGAACACTATTATAAGATTCCCAAGCCGAAAAAATGACGAATTTATAGTGGTTTGTTCTTCGAAAATTTTTTTATTTTCAGCTCATTGGTTCCTTCTCATAGACCTCTGAAGTTGAACTTGAAAAAAATTTTTAACAATCCATAGATATTTTTTCTAAGAATATTACAAATTACCTTTGACTATATCTAATTACAAGCCCTGGAGCGACACTCCGCATATGTCTATTCCTTATGTGTAACCAATGAATAGGGAAAATAAAGCCCTCTGTGACTCGCATATTATTCTTTTATAAAACGTAATTATAAGCCTTCCTTGCCTTAATTTGACACTTGTTTCTCATTCATTATACACGTCGTATAGTAAAAAACTTGCCCCCAAAAAATATCTCAATGGACCTTTAATAAAAAAATTTAAAAATTAAATTGCCTGACTCCAGATTTGAACCCACATCTCCAAAATGATCATCTGCTATTTAACCACTGGGATATGGTGGCAACTAATAATTATTGTTTTTTACAGCAATACAAATACCCAATCAGATAAAACGGTATAAAATTTACTCGTTTCATCCATTGTATCAAAGGAATAGATATATGCTGCGACTTTGCAATGCTTTGGCTTGTGTCACCCCTGGATTTTTTCTGGCAACACTGTAGAATTTGTTGTTCCGGAAAAGACAACAAACATTTTTTGTGTGTGTCACTGTGTGGGTAGGGGCGCATATGCGTCAAATATGAGGAAATAATTAGCAAAATAATTTTGTGAAGTAATTGAGGGCTTATATGCTTATTGTATTGATATAGACTGAGCATAGTGATACGAATTTGAAGATAAGATATTCAATTAAAAAGCATAATTGGGGGAATAAGGTCTGTGGAATACCTTGTCGTGAGAGATATTCTCACCAGAAGGAAATTCAACAGAATTTAAGCGTGTTCAGCCACTTCGTACAAACGTACGGGTAAGCCAGAACCAGATCGAACACTGGCGATTTTAGAGCCAGTTCGGGCGGTTTTTATACGGCTTATTTACACGCACACAAACACACGTATGTAAGGTAATACGTACGTCGGTGAGGGAGGCCAGGTCGCATCATCCCCTATTGTGATAAGAGATGGTTGGCCGGTTCGTGTACAGATCGTGACATTGTTTGGTGATGTCACGATTTGGTACTCGTACATTACCTGCATGTACTTGCAGGTAATTACGATCAAATGTATTTCGTGTTTGGTTTAACGTCGTACAGACGAATAAGTTGGCCTGCCCTTTGAGGCGGCGACTGTTGTCGAGGGGTCCAAGCCCCTTTACCTCATACCAGTGAGTCGCCACAGCTACTCCCCCCCAGTTTTTGCGCCGCAAAAACGATCAAAATTTTGCGCAAGGCCTAGGGGGACATGCGGGATTATGAGTGTCTCTTCTGATCCGCCTCCCACTTAGCTAGCGCACTCCCTACTGCAGCGCCGACGCATTAGTAGGATTGCCTTCTCACATCGGCGTGCGCCTGGTATTGGGCGTGGCTGCTTTCTCCCCTTTGCCTCGGTGGTTGATTTTTCGTGTAGGCATAGGGGTGGTGGTGGGAGTGAGGGGGCAGCGGTCGTTTGAAGACTGGTTTCCTTAACATCGGGGAGTTCAAATTCTCCGATGCTAAGGCAACCATCTTGGCTTTCTCATTCGCTGCCCGCTCAGCCATGAAGAGAAACTTCATCGGCTCCCTGGTCTCCGTTGGTTTCAGCACTGATCTCGGTGTTTCCGGTTCCAGGGCCGATTCCTTTGGGGACCGGGGAGGAGAGATGACTGGGGGTAGCGGAGCTGTCATCTCTGACAGGACTTGGTCAATGGGAGGAGCCGTGTCCATGAGGAGCTCCTCCTCAATCTGGTCCAGCTCCGTTCTTTGCTCGGTCTTCTGCTGAGTCTGTGAGAGCTCAGCAGTTTTCCGGGCGAATTGGGAGGTGGCAGACTTTGGGATGGTTGTTGGAAGCAACATGGGAATATATTAGCTAGGAAAAGGAAGCAAAAATATCAGAAAACACATCCAAGTATTCTGGCGGTTCTGAAATGGGTAATTTTACATCATTTTTTGATTTACCATTACAGTTATTTTTCTTTATTTCCGTATCTTCTTATCGTCATGTAGAGGGGATAGCGCTTAAAATTCTCGGCCATATGCAAGTTTTCCGGTTAAGTTATGATCGGTTTAAGCAGAGTTATGCCTGAAATAAACTCAGTGAATATAATTTTTGAATTTTTATTACAAAGGAATCTCCGCTTGTGACGTCACAACGTTGAGATAAACTTTGTGTTTAACGGTAAACGCAGTTTGCAATATTTTGTTTCCGTATTGCACGTGGATTTGTTTATTCCTGTCTTTTTCTTTTTGTTGGCATTCCTCGTTTGCTTATTTCCTGAGTTTCTTTTGTCTCGCGGAGTTCCGATAATCCTCGCATATTTTTAGGCGGGTTTTAACTTACATAGCGGATATTACTTTTTTGGGAGTAAATTTTATTTTCTTCACATTAACCTCTCAGACATGCGAGAAGGGCGGGAATTTTTACGTTTTTTACTGCCAGGGGGCCTGCCTCTTTTACGTGGACATAAGGGGGCCTCAGGATCAAATGTTTTGGTTGTAACATTGTCCAAAAATCGTACTGACTTTTTTGGTGTTTTCTGTTGTGAGGTATTTTTCTCACTTTTCTCGACGGATTCTTCTGTGTTTATTGGTGAATCCGTCTGTATATTTTCTGTGCTTTCCTTATGCAACCTTTTGATTCTTTTATTGTCGCTTACCATATAAGCAGGTTTCAATCTGTCGATTGAAATTGTTCGAGGTTCGCCTGCATTGAGTATCACAATGTTTTTCTCATCTCGTGATACTACTTTATAAGGACCGGCGTATGGTTTTTCCAGCGCAGATCTCATTTTTTCGTCTCTAACAAATACATGTGAGGTATTGGCCAAGTGTTTTGAGATGTAAATCTTGGGCTGGCCATGGCGAGCTGCCTGTTTTAAAAAGTTGTTGGCATCATTTTGTATATTTTGTACCATAATTTCGGGACTAACTTCTTTCAATTCTGTGAAGAAGTCCCCTGGGAGGCGTAGCTCTTCACCGAACGCTAATTGCGCTGCAGAGTGACCTGTATCGGTTTGTAGGGCAGATCGAAGGCCTAAGAGGATGGTAGGAAGTATTTCTACCCATCTCTTGGTATCATGGGACATGATGGAGGCTTTGAGAGCTCTATGCCATCTCTCGATTTTGCCATTGGCTTGAGGATGGTAAGCTGTGGTATGACTGTGTTGAACACCAAGCTTATTTGCCAGCTCTTTAAAGAGCGAGCTCTCAAATTGGCGACCTTGGTCCGTAATTATGACTTCTGGTACGCCGTACCTCGCAATCCAGGTATCGTATAACCTTGCAGCTACTGTGGGAGCTGACATCTCGTGTAGAGGGATTGCTTCCGGCCATCGTGTTGCCCTGTCTATTATCATCAACAGGTATCTGTGTCCTTGAGATGGTGGCAATGGGCCTACCAACTCCATATGAACCGTTTTAAACTGCTCTGTTTGTTTGAAGGATTTGAGGGGCGAGCGAGTGTGTCTTCCTACTTTGGATTCTTGACAGTTCAGGCAACTGCGAGCCCATTTGTTGCAGTCAGACTTCATTCGTGGCCATACAAACCTTTCCGAAATTAATTTAGCACTACATTTTGGCCCAGCATGTGACAGATTATGTACCTGTACTGATGTCACATGTTAATAAAACATCAGTACCGGGAATTTTTTGCTGTCTCAATTTGAGAGTAGTTTTCTGGCAACACTGTAGAATTTGTTGTTCTAGAAAAGACAACAAACATTTTTTGTGTGTGTCACTGTGTGGGTAGGGGCGCATATGCGTCAAATATGAGGAAATAATTAGCAAAATAATTTTGTGAAGTAATTGAGGGCTTATATGCTTATTGTATTGATATAGACTGAGCATAGTGATACGAATTTGAAGATAAGATATTCAATTAAAAAGCATAATTGGGGGAATAAGGTCTGTGGAATACCTTGTCGTGAGAGATATTCTCACCAGAAGGAAATTCAACAGAATTTAAGCGTGTTCAGCCACTTCGTACAAACGTACGGGTAAGCCAGAACCAGACCGAACACTGGCGATTTTAGAGCCAGTTCGGGCAGTTTTTATACGGCTTATTTACACGCACACAAACACACGTACGTAAGGTAATACGTACGTTGGTGAGGGTGGCCAGGTTGCATCATCCCCTATCGTGATAAGAGATGGCTGGCCGGTTCATGTACGGATCGTGACATTGTTTAGTGATGTCACGATTCGGTACTCGTACATTACCTGCATGTACTTACAGGTAATTACGATCAAACGTATTTTGTGTTTGGTTTAACGTCGTACAGACGAATAAGTTGGCCTGCCCTTTGGGGCGGCGACTGTTGTTGAGGGGTCCAAGCCCCTTTACCTCATACCAGTGAGTCCCCACAAGGTCCTTTGATAATTCTTTTTATCAACAATTCTTGATATTGTTCATGCTTGAAAGATCTATAACAATCGAGTATAAAAATCCATATTCTACAACATTTCTTAATGTTAAGTAAGACTTAAGTACTTGTTCAACCAGGTTTATCCTGTATTTTTACTTGGGAGTCACAGATAAAATATTACTTAAGTAGAGAATCTTTACTTAAATATCTTTCTAGAATATGGGTGAAAGTAATTTTAACCATAATGAAAAATTTTCCACATTCAGTTAATGGTAAAGTTGCTGAACTTTTTCCAATAAAAATCACCTTTCACAAATTATACTTGTTATATTGACTTCATCACCACTAGGACCACCAACTGTATTGAGCTCAATCTATTAATTATATATAGTCAAAGCCAATTATGCCGGCAAGTTCGAAACAAAAAAATTCCATTTTGTATTTTGAAAAGAAGAAATCATGAATGGAAACCACCTTTTATATGATGTCACTGACCCCAAAAAAAAAATTATGCTAGGGTGCTTTCAGAATGAACAACCAACACAATCAAGGTTGTTATGATAAAGTAGAAATTTTACCCCAAGTTCACCCAATTCAGAATGAACGATTTATCCAAAAGTCAGTCTAAATAATTAAAAAACAATAGATGGTTATCAAATATTTCACATCGTTATGAAATCAGGGATTGGGAAATGAAAATTTTTGGAAATAGAAACCATATTTTTTTGCAGTGAAAACTGAAATGAATGGAAACCATATTGGAAACAATTGACCCATTAGTTTCAAGACCAATAGTGGAAATGTAACGGAAACCAAATGATGAATGGTTTCCATTTCTATTTTTCATCAGATTAATGTTTGATGTGGGAAGAAAAATTGAAAAGATATCAATATTTTTTGGAAAATATTGAAAGAACATCAATATATCAATATTTGAACAAGATTTGGAAAATTTTAAATCAAAGAAATTTCTTTTTTTCAAATGGAAACAAAATGAAAAATTTTGTTAAAATCTGGAAATGTAGTGGAAACAGAAACCAAAATGATGGAAATGGAAACAAAAAATAACTAAAAATATGGTAAATTTCAGAAACTCCACATAAAAATGTAACATTTCTCAATCCCTAATCAAATTATTATCACATCAACCATTCAAAAGTGTTAGGATAACTTTTCACCAGCTATTGGGATTAAAACAACCAACTCATTCTGAATGACTTGGGTAATTACCTGGGTAAAAGAATCAGTTTATTTTGAATGGTTGTAGTGTTTTGGTTCCTACCCTGGCATTTATTTTGAATGCACCTCCGATGACCATAACACAGTCATCATTCTTCATGAGCCACGAGTCATGTGTCTTGATTGAGTCAGTGCTATACAGGGTAGAAATAACAGAACCATAAACAAATAAAATGAAGTGATTTAATAATAATTGAAGCAATACCAAAATGCTGGATATAGTGAAGTAACGTTACTGCAACATTATTGAAAATTTTAATAATGTTATTACCATAATGATGAAAACAAAATTAGACTAAAAATATCATCAATAACATTATCCAAAAATTATTTGGTTTTTTAGGGGAAAAAATTATCCGTTATTGGATTACAAATACCAGATAACTTTATTTATCTGTCATCTGTTACAGCCAAAACCAGATGACCTTATCCATTATTTAAATAATAAAATCATCATATCTGTGCCTACCCCTGACTGTCACAGAAACAAAATAATAAATAATCTTATTTTGTTTCTGTTAATTCCAAAAAGTCTATTTTTTCTATATTTTTTCATCTTGGAGCTATTTGTTGCATATCTTATTTGTATTTCAGACGTTCAATAAGCTGTTTTTCAATGAAACTAGAAAATTTCACTTTCAGTTGAAATTTGATTTTTTTTCCAGGTATTGCAAAGGAGAAAGTGGGTACCAAAATTTGAATTATGTAAAATGAGGTTCTTACCCAACACTGAATTTTCAGTAACATAACACTGACGGAAAAAAACCAAAATTCTAAGTAATAATACCCGCAAGTAACGGTAACAAAATAACTATTTAATAATATTACAGAATAGAACCAAAATCTGAAAGTTACTAATACCTGAATCGATAACAAACTGTCTGCCAATTGAATACCAATACTTAATCACAGTACCATTTTAGGTCAATAATGTTACATTTGACAAAAATGAAATTGAAACATTATCTCAACCCTAGTGCTACTGACTTTAAGTGACACTACCGTGAAGTTTTTTGGAATTGATTAAGCTAGAGGCTCCAACTCAAGTCATTTAGAAGGATGTAATCGAAGAAAATGTGAATTTAAAGATTGAAACAATTATTCTACCAATAAGAGCTACTCATTCAAATTAATGCAATTTTTTTTTTTTTTTAAATGAAGTTTATTTTATTTAAAGATAACTCCAAAACTACATCATCGATTCTAGAAAACATTTAATGGGACCACTATGGGATCATCCTCTATCATTTAAAAAAAGTTCATCAAAATCGGTCCCCAGGTTAAGAAATTATACTGGAACAAACATAAAAAAATTTAAAAAAAAGACATGGATAACATCCTGTTTTTTTTTTCGAAATTGGTTGAAAAATCAATAACTGAGTAGAATAGAATGTTTATTCTTTCGTCACACTTAACATTTTTAGCTGCCACTTCTGAACTGCATTAAATACTTGGAAATAAATGATACCGTTTTTTATGACTTTTTTACTTTTCAGGCTGAATATTGTCCAGATTTTTTTTCCTTTTTTTAAAAACTGAAGTCGATAATGAGCAATATTTGTAGTAATAAAATATTTATTACAGTATGAGAGGTGAAAAACATAATTTTAAATTTCAGATATTATTTCAAACAATCATTCTCACTTATTTTGACGAGATAGTTTGGAGAGTAATTCTCTTAAAATGATATTACTAGAATTCAATTAAAGTGAAAAACACAGTAGACTCGCATATTTAATAACGTTTTAAACGTTTTCCTAAATTTCCATGGTCGTATATACATTTTTTTGATTTAACTTTTTCTAGGCACTAATCCCCGTTTCGCTGTTATATCCTTGATCACATCATCGATTTTTAAAGTGCTATTTGCATTTTGAAACAAGTCTTTTCTTGAATAAAATTAATTTTAAAACCATCACTTCAGTCTAATCATTTCCAAACATGGGGGCGCAACCATCATGGAAGGTATAAACTGAATTCTGGTGGGGAACGCAGCAGATTTACGAAAAATAGTAAAGATGCTGCTTCATCATGTTCAACAGATACATACTATGAACTAAAATTGAAGGAACTGTGATGTTATCTAGAAGCTAGGAGGAGACTCTAAGAGACTAGGTGTACACGAAGATGTTCAACGATAAACAAGAAAAGCATCACCCAAAGAAGGTTAAAAACCAGTGCCTCAGTCAATAGTTCAGAGTAATCATGAAATTTTAACGAAAACAAGGCAGAAAAATATAAATCACAATTGCAACTTTATTACTGAAATTTAATATTAGTTCTTTCTATCGTTTCTAACAAGTATTTATCAATTACATGAGTTACTTTTCTTTACTGTTCGTTGGAGATTTAAATTTATTTTTTTCTACTTCAAAATGATCACTTTCGATTTCTTTGACATTTATGTTGTTCTCTTTCATGGCTTTCTAAAAAAAAAAAAAAAAAAAAAAAAAAAAAAATTAAATATACACGATTTAATTATTTAAACAATAAATTTTACTCAGTATAATATTACGAAAAATTAATTCTGTATAAATGAGGAACAAAATTTACAGTGACGGACTAAGAGGGTCCCCCATGCCGCTTCCACAAAGGGACCTCGTATAAGTTCTAATAAAACTAAATTCGAGAAAAACTGTGTATAGTAACAATTTAACTGCATGTATAACAGATGAAGGAGACGACGAGGATAGTCCTATGTGCGTATATGCCATTTCAATGAAGAGTAGAGGGTAGTGTGTCCTATTTCAGTTTCAACAAATTTTTACCAACAGAAATTGATGCAGCGGCTTCAAAATGAAATTCTGATCCGAGTCTCTGTTAAAATTTGTCCGCCACTGAGAGAATGCTTCGTAATAATTTTGAATAATTCAGAAGTCAAAATAATTTTTCACTTGTATAATTTGGAATAAATTTTTTCCACTGCAAAAATCAGACTGATGAAAACGATATTTTTCCACTTTCAAACCAAAGGAGGTTTTCAATTTTAAAATATAATGTTAAAATTTTGGTTTTAATAAATTAAATTGATTTTTCTACCTGAACACATTCAACGTACGATTTCAAAAGATGTGAACACATGTCATCATTACTATCCCCCTTCAAGAATTTTTCGGCAAACCAAAAATTAAAACAAGTCTCATATTCTTCTTTAAGGGTTCGACAAGCTTCCAATGGATAATTTACACTGCACATAAAATTAAGCATAACACAAATTATCAGAAAAAACATGGTACTACCTTCAAACATTGTTGATATAAGCTAAACAGAGGAGCACACATTTCATCATTCGTATCTCCTTTAAGGAATCGATCAGTAAACCAAACAGTATAACAAGCATCATATTTTCGTTTTAATTCCGAACACTCGTTTTGAATGCTATTCATTTTTTTTCTTTCATCGAAATCCGCCTTAGTCTTATAATAAAACTCATCTGAAAAATTGCCAGTAAGTTTAGAGAATGTAAAGAAATTCTTACCTCATCATTTGAATAAATAATATTCATACGTTGAATGGAAATGCTACCTATAATGAAGTAATAATTATATTCTAGCAGACGGGTAATCAAGCATTACACGAGCGTATGTATAGACTAGTATAAGACAGCGTTCAGGTTCAGGCTCACTGAATGTTTTCCGATCGTAAAAATATAGATTGGATCACTTCAGTTATACTTACACGAGTTCATCATATTTCCTGAACTGTATAACTAGCATGAGAAAGTTAATCAAGAAAGAATATTATATTAGCTAGTTCTTTCACACTAAAAAAAAAAAATTTCCTTCACTTATGCGGAAGATTCGTCAGTGAAGCTCGATAGAACACATAATTATTATACATCATACATGCAGATCCAGAATCGAAAAAATAAGTTGACATTTCAACTAATGAGAAGCTTCCATAGTTACACGAGATTTAAGACTGACACTGACAGTGACAACTAAATTACGATTAACAACTTAACAAGTACGAAGTTGAACCTTGAAATATAGGTAAAGGCTCTTCATTAGCGCATATGCGCATAATGGTGATAAGAGATGAGCCGCCATCTTGTGTTATTCGTATTTTTAGGAATTTTACAGTTTATTATTACTATAATATATATATATATATCTTTATATAACACAAAATGGCGGTTCATGTCTTATCAACCTCATGCAAATACCCTTCGACCATATACTAGATAGACTTGCCCTGTACAATGCTTCCCAGTTCCCATTGAAGCAATGATAAATTTGAAGTGTGATGTCACAATGTGGCAAGAAAATTGATAACTCTCTATGAAATACACACAAATAATAAAACATTTTGAAGTGAGGTTGAAATCCAAGGAAAGGAACAAGTTAGTTAGAGATACTTTAATGCAATGATCGAAAGTACAAATTACAAGTTTGAGGAAGAAGAACGATCTCCCTCCATTACGAGATTAAAGTTTGAGTGGGAAATGAGTTTCAGCGTTCTCGGGTGAACGAATGAAAAAAGTCGTGTTTGTTCGCACAACTTGAATAGTGTTAGTTTACGTTATCAAAAGTAGTTGCGCTAAGTGTTAGTAAGCGAGTGCAGGTGGGGTGTAGAACAACCCCCCCCCCCCCCGGAGTCCAACGAAACAAGCAAACATGATTTATCGCGAGAACGAAAATTAAATTTGAATTACTATATTATTACACATTTATGTTCATTTCCCAAACAAAAATAAATAAAACAAATTACATAAAATTAAATTATTAATGAACAATGACTAGATTGTAACATAATATATTTCGATGTATTTTCGAAATTATTTATCGACACATTGTATTGTGGGAATGAATTTGATTCGGATATTTTTTCGATCTTCCATGCTGTTCGAGAAAAATTTTGTTCAATTTTGTTTAGTACTTGTTGAATAAGGGTGTTCCGAAATGAGATAAACTAATATCAACTAAACGTGTGAAATCATGTCAATGATTTGTATTCAAATCTCTGTTCATTCAAAAGCTGAATTTGTAGAGATGACAATGAATACCTACACGAAAATAAATTTTGTTTCAACAAGTATTTTTTGGCCTAAAGAATATAATATATTATTAATTTTGTTTGACATGTGATTTTTTCTTTTCTCGAACATTATATTTTCATGTACTATATTACAAAAAACGAGATTATTATATTCAGCGATCTGTGACTTGACGTATTATTAACTTCCAATATTTGTATTCCTTCTCCTTTTGAAATAAATGATTTTCCCATATGATTATTATGAATTCGAGAAATTTTATTGTGAGAGATTTGATGTCGTTAATATTTTGTCGACTAGGTTTCTAAATTTTTGTTTATCAAGACTTTTTGTTAGCATGTCTGCTAATTGTGAATTTGTACCAACAGTTTTGAATTTGATTTCTTTATCCTCCACCGATTGTGTAATGGCATAACATTTTATCATTAAAGCTCTTGCTCATTTTTGAGCTCCTCCCGACATTATTCTGAGGGCTGATATATTGTCTTCAAATATTCTTACTGGGTCATTTTCTTCAAATATTTCTTTTTGTAAAAGGAATGTAACTTGTATATCGTCCAAAGCATCAAATACTGCAATTATTTCAGCAGCAGTTGAGCTTGTAGCTACGATTGTTTGTCTTCTTACATTCCAATTAATTAAGTCCCCATTTAAATATATTAAGAATCCTGATATAGATTTTCCTAAATTTAAATTCGATATTTTAATTTCGTGATCTTTTACATCTGGGGCATAAGATGCATCAACGAAAGAGTGTATGCCTTTACTATCCGATGTGAATTTAATTGAGAATTCTTTTGTCGTGTTTACATATTTGAATATTCGTCTCACATGATTTTTTAATTTTGAGTTTGATTTCGTTTGGAATCTCGAGAAAAAATTTACTGCAAATGAAATATCGGGTCTTGTTATTCTAGCCAGATATAACAGAACTCCAATCATTGAACGATATTTTGTATCAACTGTGCAGTTTTCATCTTCTTCAATTTTCAAAGATGTTTCTATTGGGATATTTATGAAATTTGATTCATTTTGATTATATTTTTTCAATATTTTTTCCATATATCTTGATTGTATTAAAGTTATTGTATTTTCTTTTCTATCTCTAATGATCTCGAATCCTAAATAAAATCTCGGGTTATCAATTATTTTCATGGTAAATCTTTTTGAAAAGAATCATTTACATTTTTTATCCATTCGGGGGTATTTGACGCTATTAATATGTCGTCAACGTATGTGATCATAAAAATTATTTTTTCATTTGATTTTTTAAAGTATAAACATTTGTCTGTTTTGGATCTTTCAAAATTCATTTTTAAAATATATTCATTTATTAAATTATACCATGATTTAGAAGATGTTTTTAGGCCATAAATAGATTTTTTAAGTCTTAATAATTTATTACTTTCCATTAATAAACCTTCCGGGGGCTTTAAGTATATAGGGACTATTGCAGGGGAATTTAGATACACTGTTTTTACATCATATTGAACCATTTCTAGATCATATTTATTGACTATCGATAGGAACCATCTTACTAACAAAATTAGAATGACAGGGGCGAATACTTGTCCTAACTCATATTCGGTTCTATCTTTGAAGCCCCTAGCAACTAATCTTGCTTTTGGTTGATGGTATCCTTCATCGTTTGGTTTTGTTACAAAAACCCATCTTGTATCTATTGTTTTTAAAGATTTGTCGTAATCTACTTCTTCCCACACGTCCATTTCCCCCAGTGAAATAAATTCATCCTCAATAGCTTTCATCCATACTTTTCTAAATGGGTTATTTTTGACATCTTTATAGCATGTTGGTATACAATCTTCAATCCACCTATTATCTATAGTTTTTGTGATATTAAAAGTGTTTATACTGACTAAATTTTTTACAAAATTTGCTGGTTTGAGTACCAGTTCTTGTTCACAATTTTTTAAATATGATATATTTTTATTTTTGTCAAACTTAGCATCACAAGATATATTGAATTTATTTGAAAAGGGATCTCTAATGCAATATCCCGTAGTGGTATATCCCATGAGTATTCCCTTTTCTCCCCTTGGTGCAAATTTTGGGTCTATTCTTTGTTCATTTTTATTTTTAGATTTAGTTGCACTCTGCTGTCGAACTTCCAGTGGAATATGCCTATAAACTAATGATCCAAAAATTTTTAAATTATCCAAATTAGGTTTTTTACCAAAAAGAATTTCGTATGGAGTTTTGTATTCTGAATTTACTCTTGTTGGTGATCTATTCATTAAATATGCAGCTGTAGCTATTGCATGTGCCCAATACTTAATATCTAGATAACCATCAATTAGTAAACTTCTTACTCTTTTCATCAAAGTTTGATTTTGACGTTCAGCAATTCCATTTAATTCTGGCGAGTAAGGAACTACATTTTCTATTTGTACTCCATTTTCTTCACAAAATTTAACTAATTTTTGATCCGTATATTCCTTTGCATTATCGCATCTTATTTGACTTATTGGTGCTTCGGGGAATTTGTTTTTCATTGAGTGAAAAATGTTTTTAAATTCTGTAAATACTTGACTTTTATTCGATATTGGTATCACGAAGGTGTATTTGCTATAGTTGTCAATGAATGTTAATATGTATTTTTGATTGGCTATTGTGGATGTGAATGGTCCCATGATATCGGAGGATATAATTTCTAGTCTCCTTTGGGGTTTATTTCTAACATTATTATGACCTAGACGTTGGCTATTGGCTATTTTAAAGATTTCGCAATTGATGAAATCATCATCTTTAAAATTAATTGTTTTTGGAATTCCAACTGTAACTTTATGTAAATATCTCATATATTTTCCGTTTAAATGACCTAATCGTCTATGCCAAATTATTTTTTTATGATTATTTGTATTATTTTGGATTATTTCTAACGAATTATCTGAAATATTATTATTATTTTTTTTTATTATTATTACTATTATCTTCATTATTATTATTTTTTGTTGTAATATTATTATTTTCATTATTCTCTTCTAAATTATTATTATTATTAATGGGTTCTTCTTCCTCTTCTTCTATTTCTAATTTGACAGAAAAGGAATCCCATTCGTCGTCATCTTGATTTTGAATGACGGGCATACATTTTTTTGGTATATTTGTGTAATCGTAATTTACTTGAAAGACACCATCAATTTTATAAGATGTAAATAGAATGTCTCCAGTTTCTATGAAATATGTTTGTATTTTTTCTTTTCCCTGGTCCATATGTAAGATTCCAGATTCTGTCACTTTAATTCCAGACATAATATCTAATGACAGATCTGGTACATAATGGACTTCTAAAAATTCAATTGCTGTTTGAATTTTGTTTTCATTTTCTACTAATATTCTCATGTTTCCTATATGTGTAGCATATAAATACGTGTCTTTAAGTGCACACTGTAATTTTACTGGAATTTTAAATTTTGTTACATTAATTAATTTTTCTATATTTGATGTGAGATGGACTTCCGCCCCCCCCCCCCATCAAGCAACATTTTTTTTTTTAGTTGTATATAGTTTTCATTTTTTGTATTATCTTTAATTAATTTTTTTAAAAGCCAGTCTTCATTGTTGTTGTATTTTTTAACAATATATGATAATTTTTTGGTCTTTCTTCTTCTTTTTTATCTTTATTTTTTGGTTTTTCTTTATTTTGTTCTTTATTTTCTGGTTTATAATAAGGGCATTTATTTTTATAATGTCCCGTTTGGTTACATATAAAACATCTTTCTTGTTTATTATTTTTTCTAGGTGATTGATTATTATTTCTGTTACTATTTTGGTTTTTATTATAATTATTTTGATTATTATTTTCATTTCTTGGATTATTATTTCTATAATTATTATTGTGGCGATGGGTGGTCGATGACAAACGAGTGTGTATTACACACTCGTCGACCACCTAGCAGGCCAGTGGGGTAAAACCCACGAACTATCTTTTGGTACTCACGACTGTATATTTTGTCTATGCAGCTAAACTTGTTTACTGGGCTCAGCCCGCACACACTCCTCGCTGTACACGCAACCGACCACTATTGGTATTTGTGTGGTGTCGTGTACACTTATACACACACCCACAATTATTATTATTATTTCCATTATTATTTCCATTATTATTTCCATTTGTATTATTATTTCGTCAATAATTATTATTTCTATTCCATCTATTGTCTTTATTATTATTATAATTTGTATTATTATTTTTAAATTTATTCCCATTGTTATCAAATTTTTTGTTAGACGATTGGTATTGTAATTTAATTTGTTTATCTCTCATTTTTTGATCACTGTCTTCTTTTAATATTTGTTTGAATACTTCTAAATTTTTTCTATTTTCAGGGAGATTATCAAATTGCATTTTTGCAATGGTTTGCTCGTATCCTAATGCCAATTGAAGATTTTCCAATTCCTCTTCTTCAGATACTTCCTTCCCTGCATCACGAACTTCTTGTACTAATATGTCCCATTTATTTAAAAAACCTCTTATATTACCACCTAGTGTAAATCGAAAAGCAGTCCATTTTGATTTTGCCATATTTGCGACTATTTTAGTTTTAGAACCGTAAGTTTTATCTAATTTTTCAAAAATTTGATCTACTGTTTTACATTCCCTAATTTGTTTTAATACATTATATGTCATTCGTTCCATGAAAAATGCTTTTGCACATTCTTGTTTTTTAAAGTATGCTTTAGCAGAATTTAAAGATGGTCTGTATTGTAAATTATCCATATTTTCAATATAAATTTTTAGTTCAAGGTGTGGTCCAAAAACATCCCAATATCCCGAACCCCTTAATAAAGCTATGATCATACGTTTCCAATCCAAGTAATATTGACCATCAAATATTTTCACACTTGGACCTTGTATCGGACGTATGATTTCATCAGCTGGCATGACATAATGTTTAAAATCAAAATGTGAACTGGACTAGTAAGTTTCAACATTTTTTTGTTCGATGTAGGCACCTAAGATTATTTTCATTGATTTGATTTTAGGTCCATTAAAAACTGACAGACAAAACTGTTTATGTAGCCCCAGCCTTACCCAAAATTATCTCTCTATTCTGGAACAGTACTAGATAGTCAAAGTGAGAATGAAAAAACTGATGATTAAAAACATTACAATCCAAAATAGGGTATGTTTCAACATATACTGTGATTATAGTTCTCTACTGGGGCCATAGATAAAAAGTATACATCTTCGAATAAATTTATATGATGGAGACGACACAAAAGTTGTTTTGGTGTCACATCTATGGAAAGCACTGCCAACACCATTTGTTTTACCTTCTAAAACTGATTAGAGAAAAGAATTGCCACATACATTTGTTTATAAATACTGGCATAAAAATTACCCATTTAGAAGAATCTGATTATTCTGACTAGTTGATATTGATGGATGAGGGTAATTTGCATGCCAGTATACATGTGCTCTATGTAAATCAGAGACATACACAGTTAAAGAGATGTCCAAAGCTGAATCAAAAACATGCCAAAGATAGAAAGTTGATAAAATATTTCAAATTCTGATATTTATTACTGCTCATGTATCATAGCTAGATAGTGTGTATGTATATTGGTATAGAGATGTCTATTTTCACAATGCTTTAGATGTGCAGACCATATAATTGAACTTGCTTCTTCGCTATATTTCACATATTTTTAAACCACAGCATATATGGAGCATTGAACATCTCTCAGGGCACTCTCCATGAAGCTAGTTTTCTAACTGCTAGTAAAAATAGCACTAGCCTAACGTTATGTACACAGACTAGCGTGCAAGGATTTGTGGATAGCATACAACTTGCACTGAAGTTTCAGGCTATATTTTTGTTGTATCATGTAAATAAAAATTTAAGTAGTGCAATTTGCTAGTTATCAACTAGCAACTATCCAATTTAGCTGTATGTCTCTGGTGTATATGTTAAGCTGCATTTACACCAAATGAACAAGTGAACAATAAACATTTTTTTTTGTTTGTTTGATGCAAATGGCCATCAAACAAACTAATAAGAATGAACAAAATTTGATACCTGAGTAAATTGCAACAAACATACTAGCTCTATTTGATAGGACTACACTAACTTACACCAATCTACACCAGAAGGGTAATTCCACAAATGTAAGAATGTTATATACATTTATGCTAAATTTTACTTGAATATTAGTGAAATATTCCTACTTTTGTAGGTTAATGTAAGATGGTGTAATCATATCAAAGAGATCTCCTATAACCCTTGAATATAGGAAAAAATCAAATAAACAGCAAATTTTATTTGGAGTAAACCCAGCTTTAACGACAGTTGATCTTATTGTAAAACTTTGATTATACATAACAGGGACTGTTATTTTTGTATTCAACAAACTCATAAGAGTATCACAGAGCTGATAGAGCAATTTTGTTCACTTTTTACAAACTTGAATGTAAAAGATGAATACTTAAAAGTGATAAGGATAAGTTTGACTAATTTTTCTTTACACTTGCTAGATTTGGAAAATTTAAAAATTGTTTTTTGAACTCAAAATACAGCATAAGATTACAAGATGGAGAAATATGGAAAGAACTGAACATCAATGTGACTGGAAATCACAAAAACTGATTCAAATTAGGATTCAAGTCTGATTGGATTCGAATCATGCTCAATCTTGTGTTTAATACACTCTAAAAAAAATGGGAACATCACTGAGGGCTACAAAAAAATCCTTGGGAAAGGAAGACTCTGAAATTCAATATTGAGGTCAGTGAACAAATTCTGCCATTTTGTTCAAAATTTTCTATTGCATTCAGCTATATAGGGTACTTCATTTAAACAAAGTTGTATAATTTACTTTGGCAAGAATACACGTAATAAAATTAATAACAATCTTACAGATAAAAAAAATTTTTATGCACATAATGAAAATGAAAAACATACCCTGTAAATTTGTAATGATATTATCACATTTTACAATGATGAGAATATAAGTTTAAAAATATCAAAAAATAAGGCATGTGCAAATAAAGGAAAAAATATTTAAAAAAATAAATACTGAAGGTGGTTATTGCATACAATGCATCTGGCATGTAAAGTAACAAATAATGACTCAGAAAAATTCAATAGTAATATTTTATAGTTTGACTGAATTAGAACATCTTTCATTAATAAACAAAAATAACAATCATTAAAAAATAATAAGATATATTTACACAATAAAAAAAATCCTGCATTATAGTGACTTAAAATTAACCAAATAATCATAATTCAAGTTGAAGTATACTGAAAGATATGCAACAAGTTTATGAATTATTACTTTCTAGCAGAATTGAAATATTAATGTTTCATAAAAAATAAAAACATTACTTTTTTCACAAAAAAAAACCCAGATACTGGCCTTTTCAATATAAGGTAACTTATTGTAGAATTTTTTTACTGAGTGTTATACTAAATAGGCAATAAATTCAGGTTTCACAACATACAGATTGAAGTATAATCATTAATAAAGCATTCATCATTTCTTTTCATGAGTAGGTTGATGTTAAATAGTAGGGCTTGTAATTGTAACCAAAACAATAACCGGAACAGTAACCACTAAAAACTGAAACAAATTGAGTAATTCACAACATTGATTTGAGAACCTGTTTTATATATATATATAATTATGTGTATATAATTCACATAACCAATTACCTATTTCCATAATATACTGCAACTATTATCTGATAAAATGTCCAGAAGAATAGGTTTTTATTAGTTTTTCTGAAATGTATTATCAATTATTTTTTCTAAAATTACTAATTATTTCTTGGAAAATTATGAATTATTGATAATATGACCAGAAGAAAATTTGTTTTATTTAGGTTACCATGAATTTTTCTTCAACCAATAACCAGTAACCACATCAAATAACCATTAACCAAATTAGAAGATTTTTACTAATAATCAGTAACTATGAGTAACTAATATATGTAGGTCTTTATTGAGTTGTTCAAAGAAAGAAAAGTTTGGAATTATGATGTTTCAATTTTTCATACAACACAGTAATATTTCAATTAGGTATGCTGAAAAGTAATGATTCATAGACTTGTTACACATCTTTCGGTACACTTCAACTTGAATCATAACTTTTTTGTTCATTTTCAATAACAATTAACAGTTTTTTTTTTTTTTTTAAATATTTTATTTATAATTTTTTAGTTTTATAGTGGTAAATAATATGTTTATTTCATTTGTCAGATCTTCCTACATCTCACATTTAAGATGCAAGGATGTAACTATTCGTGTGTTCTATTTACAATTTTTCAGCCTGGTTGTAAACTCGAAGCTGTTTAATTTGCGTTTTGTTATAGCTTGTTGTAAAAAAGTTGTATACATATTTGCATCCACGTTCGAACAGTAGTAGGTGGCTTTCAGGCGAATACAAAGTTTTTATTGGATATGTGGATCAGGTTATCATTGTTATCAAAAAATTCAAAATTGGATGTAAAGGGTCGTTTGATTCGACTTCAAAATATAAATTTACAATCAGCTGCAAGTTTTACAATCAGTGAAATTTCTCTACATCTTTTTTACATCTCAAATCCAATGGGTGCAAGATGCAATGGCAAATCAAACAAACCTAATGTTTTGTTGTATTCACCACCACTATTAAAAATTTTTGATAACATAATGTACATTGATTGCATGAGAAAAAATGGAAGGTTGTAAAATTAATCTCCTTTTTAAGTTAAAAGGAAAGATGTATGCTGCATTATCCTAACTCACAGTCAAACTGGACTATGAGTTTCAACTTATTGCCACAGAAAACATACCCAATATTGTATCATTCAATTTCTTGAGCAAGTTCTTGAAACTCCCTTTTCAGGAGTCAGGGGGGTCCAAGGCAAATGGTTCTATCCAAAAATAGAACATAAAGCTGAAATCGGTGTTTCAAAGAAAGTAACACTTTCACCTCAAGACCCTCAAAGTAGCCATACACTAAAAAAGCACCAGACAACTGAAAGGCAGACTGAATGAAATTATATAGTCCAAATATATATGAGAAATAGAATACCATAGTGTAAACAAGGGAGAAATTAGAATGCATATATAAGCATTTCTACTGGTCCAGTAATTTTAAAAGAAAGAACTAATCACTGTAAGATTGTCTTTTCACTATTGTGTAGTAGAAAAATAAATTGAATATTAATTTTGTTATTGGTCCATGCTCTTGAAATAGGGTATATTAAATCCCATTACATTTAATCAGAAACTCTTATTGGTGAATACGAGCAAATAAATTGAAATTATTTTTTCAATTTTTAAATTCATATTTTCCTTAATTCCAACCTGCAAATTGATTAATTTTTAAATACGAATAGCCCAGGACACTCTTTAGATTGTCACGAACATTCTGAACCTATTTTCATAACAATCTTTCGTGTAGAAAACTTATACTGAGTGAATAGAAATTCATTAGTAATAAAGAGATAGGACATAAGAAACACCTCCTCCAGATGCAGGCAGAAAAAATTAAAGGTTCTGTAAATGAGGTTGGGTGTCAATAAGAAAAAAGGAACCTGCAATGTCATAAGGTAGCACCACCCACTGAAATTTAATCACGAATTGTTTACCCAGCTAGGCAATATAATTTCAACATGACTAATAAAAATAGAAATTTCTCTTTTAGGATCCGTTTTTTTAATTCATGTCAAACCACTAAAATATTTACATTTTACGATAGTTTAATCAAATGGAACTACTCAATTTTGGAAATATTTGGTACTTTTTATTTTGAAGATCAATCGGACTGATTTTCAGTGAAACATTCCAAGTCAGTAGTTGAACTCATAACTTTTTTTTGTAACAAAAGGAAAGAAAGACTTGTTTTAATGGATATCTATATCTACAATAGACCAACAAAAAATTGAACAAGAAAGATTCCAATATATCAAGGTAGTTACAATTATAATGTAAACATGATATAAAAGCGATTAATGCGGAGGAATTACATGAAAGGACAGGGTCCATATGAAATTAAATTGGAGTAGAACTAAGCATTTCAAAAACTGATGGAGAGGAAATACATGAGGAGCAAAACGTAATGAGAAATTAGATCAACATTGGAATTAATGCCATCCATAGAGTGAATGAACACAAATGTGTCTAATATATGATTTATCAAAACTTTTGCAAACAACTGAAGGATCAATAGTTTTTCCAAAATATAAGAAAAACATATTAATATAATTGAGTGATCCTAAAAACATTATAAATCAACCAAAAATTGCACAATTTAAAAATTAAATGAATAATTGAATCTGAACATTAAAAGGGATACAAGAAATAATATTTTTGTAATAAGGAAAATGTGATATTCGCAAAAATAATAACATACAATAAACACACATATGCAAAATATATAGAGAAAGCTGTTACCATGGATGCTCTTCGAATGAACTGAAGAAATGGACATAAATTTAATGTTGATTAGAATACTGAGGGTGAATTTATGTTATCAACTAGAAGATAATTGACCATCCCATACGTCTGTTCTTTCATTTATCATTTCAGATCTGGAATTGTTAGAAGAACATGATATACCACTGTGAGGTTGTGGAGGTGAACCAGCTAAATGTTCTGTGAAACAAATTATACATTTGTAAAATTCAACAAAATAAAAAATAAAATTTAATGAGTGGAATAAACATAACATGACGTATGAAAAATAGAAAGTTTGACACAGGATTTTTAAAAATATAAGAGTTGTTTGCAGCAATTCACGATTGAAGGTGTTAGATAATCACGACCTATTCAAATTTAAAATCGTACATTGGTTTTCAAGAAGAACAATAAAGGTTAAGATTTAACGTTTCTACAGTTTTATGAATGAGGTGAAAAAAACTGAATTCATTGGAAAAATCAGAGGGAGAATTTATTGAAATTAAAACTAAAACTTTAGGTAAAAAATCCATAACATTTCTTCTCCTGAAATAAAATTAAAAAATATAGAATGGTCTTCAGCGCTTCCATAAATATTTATGAATTTGAAGTCTATTTCATATATTTTACTATTTTTCCAAGTGTTTTGCAGAGGTGGTAATAAATTTTTCAAATTTTCCAAAAAAATATGATGGTCGACAGGAATGAACAGTTATTATTAAAAAATGAAGACACCAATTTTTGCACGGATGTGTTTGTGAAACACAACTATTTGAACTAAAATATACAGAGGAACATACAACCTCACTCAGTTCTCAAATTCAACATAAGATAATAATTCAATTTTTCTGAAAAAGATTTCAAAGAAAAAGTCTGAATTAAATTCTGAAGAGAAAGTATAAAATTTCTTCAAAAATACCTTTAACATCCGAAGGTAGAGATGGCACTTTGCCACCACGTTGTATCAATAATCGAACAGAGGCCCCACCATTTCGAATAATTTCTATAGCTTGAGCATGAGTCATATTTTTTGTATTGATGCCATTTATTTCAATCAGTCGATCACCAATCTGGAAAACAGGGCAGGGTGAATTTATAAATGGATTATTATTGGACCAAAATTGATAAAAAATTGTGGCTTACTTTGAGATGGCCGTCAATAGCAGCAGGCCCATTTTCAGCAATTTGTAGCACAAATAATGCCATATTTTGAAACTCACGACCTCCCCGTATACTAAAACCAAAACCACGTGAGCCTCGACTTATTTCTATGGCATGATATTGACCATCGTATAAATCATCATCCTAGGTATTAAATCATGGAACAAGTTAGCTGTATTTGAATTAGATCTGTTTCAGAGAGGTATGCCAAAATGATCTTACCCGATGAGGAGATGATGAGACCACACTACCAGGTGTATCATCTGAAATAAAATAAGTTTAAATAAAAATGAATTTCAAGAATATGCTTTAATTGTGTAAGATGTTGTGTGAAACCCAGCTTACTCACAAACACATTCTCATAGTATGACAACCAGTGTATTCGACTAAAGCCTTAAAGATACCAGTCTGGCAATAAGCTATTTTGTATCATACAGCTCATAAGTGAAATTATTGATATTTATGCTCAATTTCAGAAATTTTAATACTTTTAGATCATTTACTAATTTTATAGAGCTTTTTCAATGTTTTACTTGAAATCTACTTCCACTCAATAGATTAAAGGGTGGAAGAAACAAGCCTCTTATCGTACACAATTTTATTGAAATAAACTATACAATCAAAGTTATTGAATGCAAATGCAAGAGACCCACTTGTAGAAAGCTGAAATTTTAGTGAAATATTAAGAGATGTTTGTTCGAAATTCGGTGAAAATTTTGCTAAAATTGTACCATTGGTTCTTGAGATATGCTCAAATTCTAAAATGGTTTATATGAAATAAATTGTGGATACAAAATAGTGATTTGCCATACTTTTATATACATACAGGGTTCCAGTTCAACAAATGATGTTGTCTACCATAATATATTTTAGTTCTGAAATCAGTATCATTGACTGAGTGAGTACACGATCCAGGTTAGCAGCCATAAAGTCTGAATTCTATCTTCACTGAAAAACTTGAGTGAATTAAATAAAAATGTACTGGGAAGTTTAGGGGGGAGAGCTAATGTTTTCCATTTCCAAGAAGGTATTCGGGTAGATTGTTTACATTTTCTTAGATGCTATTAACCATAAGGAAAAAAGCATCCCTATCTCTATCTTTCTTCTGGATTTATCATTTGCACAACTGTTCATCTTACAACTTGAAAAGTGACAATAATAAAATGAAACTAACTGTGCCCTTGAGAATAATTTGCATAGAATAAGAAAAACTAAAAGACCAGTAAAATCTTGCCTGTACCTTTTTTGTTTAATGTAACGACATATATCTGTATTTTGAGCAAAAAATAACTTATGAAATAAATCTGGTCTGGCGCCATCAGTCTTGGCCAACCCTCACATTCTTAGTTCATCCATCACTTATGGCACAATCAGTGTAACAAGGGTGTAGATAGATTGATTGTGAAAGAGAGGATTCACAACTAATCAACTGTTCCTTCTAATATCCCCTTCTTACCACAAAACCACCTCATAAGTCACACTTTAATTTGGAGCTAAGAGAGGAAGTCCAGTGCCCTAGAACATTCCCCTATCAATGCCCATGCAGTCAGGGACAACTTTTACTATTTTTAATTTTTTTTTTTACAATAAATTGTTAAGAGATGTTTTTTCTTTTTTTATCATGCACATGGCCAAACAGACATCAAAAACTAATAAAAAGTATGGAAGAAAGAGAGAAAGAAGGTACGAGGTGATAAATTTTTTTCTTTTTTTTTTTCTTCCTTATTTGTTTCATTTTACTCGCAATTCATACCTACCTAGCAATGAAAGAAACCAAACGTAGAAAAAAGGACAATGGAAGAGAAAGACCAGATCTTTTTTCTTTATTTATATTTATTTATTGTGCCAGTGGAAGTCGTGGGTCAGCACAAGCCAAAGCACCCCAAAGCAGCATTTGGGACTTGAGAAAACAGAAACAGAATACTCCTACAGTAGATTTTATTTTTGTTTCTATTTTTTTTCTCGTCCAATACTCGACTGTGAACGATGCTTTTGAGTGGCTGCAGAGGAGATAACAAGGTAGAAATTAAATTTTATAATAAAGCTCGGGCCACGCACATTGACGTAGCAGATAGGTATATAAAACAGTATCTTTTCAAAAATTTTTTATCTATGGCAATGAAACTTCAGGTAGAGCTAGAAGGTCTCGTGGGCTACATACGGGTGTTGAAATTTTTGAAATTCTTTTAGTAGTTCTAAAGGGAGAGGTTCTCAAAGTTTTGCAAACTCCCCATGGTGTCATCATGATAACTCCCATAAATTAAAAGATTTTAGCTTGAAATTTTTATGGTAGTTGGAGACAATTAAGGACTGGTTTGGTATTGAATTTGAGCAAAATTGGTCAACTAGTTCTCAAATGGCAGTCATTACAAAATTTGACATTTTAAGAAAATACACCCTTACCACAGTTGATGCGAGGAAGAGGAATTTAATCAATAATAATGTTAAACAATTCTTCAGTTTTTAGTGCAATTAGGTTGTGCCTACCTTCACATTTTGAGCAACTAACAATTATAAATTAGATTTGTTCTGACACCATCAGTCTGAGTCCAACCATAGCGTAATACATAATCATTTGTCTATTCCTTATTGCAAATTTAATCCCGAACAACACTTATTTTTTTTTAAATTTTGCAATCATTAATTAGTCATAACTCTATCATAAATTGCATCTATCTCTTCTAGTGCAATTAGGCCCGAATACAAGAATAATCCTTGAGTATCAACAGTGACTTGAGAATTACGTATCTTAACGAAGTTGTACCTATACTATATGTTTATATAGATTATATTTTCTTCATACACAGATGCAATTGATAACGGAATAAATTTACGGATTACTCACGTATTATTATTGCATTCAGTCCTTGGTCTGAACCTAACTTCACTTTACTTGAAATCGTAGCATAATTCTTTATCCATCCCTTCTGGTAAAATTAGATTGGAATATCTTCATTTTTTTCTCAATAATAGGAGTACTTAATATAATCTTTTCCCCACACTTAAATTGTGATGTCCATTAGTGGTGGAGTGCTAATGTTTATCAAGTGCTATCACTTATGAAAGGGTGTTCATAAAGATTACGTTTACATATTTTTACATGCTATTTCCCATAAGAAAAAAACCATTCATATCTTCCTTCTGAAGCTATTTTTTGTACAACTGTCAATACCAGAGCATCCACCTGTTCTTAGGTGATTAGTCTGGAACCTCTTTTTCTCCTTTTTCCCTCATTTTGACCCACCCTTCTCAATTTTGGAAAATCAATTTAACAAACTGTAGTGATGAGGTCATGATCATTTTTTCAGCAATATTCATTTCTACTGAAAGAATATTAAATATAATGAAGAACACATGAGAAATGAAAAATTGCACCACTTTCATGATCAAAATATCCTGGCTTCCTAAGGCACTGACAATTTTCAATCTCATTTTTATCGACGAGATTCACGTTCACTGTAATTTCTAAATTAATGATTATATTTATCTTTCATTTAATTAAATTATTCTAGAAAATTTCTTTCTAAATATTGCCTATAGACTCAAATAAGGAGCAAGGGAATTCTAACTTCAAAAGTGGGCTGTTTTTACCAATAGGGTTTAGATTTAATTTTTTCATTGACTTTTTTTTTTATTCAATCAAAATAGTGTACAATAATATATAATACGCAGGAAATGAGATAGTTATTACCAAAGCTAACTATACTCATCAAGCTGTTAAGTGAAAATCGCAACGTCGCAAAAATTGATAACTAGAGGACAGATTTTAAAAATGTTTTGAAAAATGAGTTTTAGGGTTGATCTTTAAATTCCTTATTCCTTACAATGTAATTCACCATAAATTTGTGATCTTTTATATTACTTTTTCTCTAATTATGGTTAAATTAGAGCCAAATTTGTAAAGCTGGCAACTATGACGAGGAACCAATTTTCATTCTACTTCATGGCTTGATAGATAAGAGTTGGTTTTATTATTACCTATAATTATAAACATATTTGATATCATCAAAATGTTGCAAAGTACAACCACTTAAATTTGCTTATGGTATCATTAAATGAACCGTGGGTGAGAGTACCCTAATGGCAAAAAAGTGTTCTTAAAAAAAACGGATGTGTGTACTTAGGTAGTATGTGAAATGAGACTATTTACTCCTACATACAACATATATGCCTAATATTATGTGTTACACGCATACTCATTTAAAGCATTTCATGCATATTCTGATGGATATGTTTAAAATTAAAAATAAAAATGTAAAATTTTTATGCAACTTATGCATCATATCCACAATTTTATGCATCATACCCACAATTTTATGCATCATACCCACAATTTTATGTGTCATACCCACAATTTTATGTGCCATACATATAACTATCAACTGAAAATACTATACTTACATTTTGATATCTGTTTACAGGAGGGTGTCATTTTCTCTATGATACAATTATAAGAGTGAAAACTGGAATATCTGGTGTTCAAATCCCAAACAGATCCAAATTTTTATTTATTGGTAACCCATCCAGGGTTGTGTGGCAAAACGTACGTTTTTTGTTTTTTTGTTTTTTTTTTTTAACCTACCATTAGGACCTTAAGAGTTTCAAAATGAGAGAAAAATTATTTATGAACAATTACATGCAGTGCATCACCATATATACAATTTTCAGATGTACTGATTCCATATTTGATGACAATTTTTTTATTGAGTTATCCATAGAGCCTCAGTGGCTTCAGAAAAACTGTTGAATTAAATTATAAGTTCCAACTGTGTGGTTCAGTGTAATTATCATTCAATATAGCTTAAATTTGATAGGTAATTGGTTCCAAATGTATAAACTACTAGTTTTGAGTTTGGTCAAATTTTATTGATTAGTTCAGTCTTGGGGGCTGAAAAAAGTTTAATCAGTGGGGGTAAGATTTAATTATCATGATAGAGGGCTGAAATTTTGCAAACATGCTTTCCCAGCATATATGAGCTTGTGGCATTCATATTTTATCAATTTTAGTCATTCCCTCCCATTCTCCACCTTCCCATTTATGGGACTGTGAGAAAAACTAGGCCCAGGCTGTCTTCTATGGATTCATTTGATGCGCATTGAATAACTGAATCTAACACCATATAATCTACTGTTGTAACTCAATTAAGAAGCAAATTATATGAGAAAAACGTAAGTGGAAATATGTTTTTGTGTTTTGTGGAAAACCAGTACATTGGATGGGTCCAATTTTTCACAACTTCAATACACCTTCACAAGCTGAATCTAATGCCACTATGTTCATCATTGTAATTTAATTAAAAGGTAAGTTCGGAGTAAAAAAGTGTTGAAACTAAGGTTGTGAGGTTTTGTGAACACCAATACCACCAAATGGATACAATTTTGCATGAGGTTGATGCACCTTGTCTCGGTAAGCATTTTGATACTCAGCTCAAGTCTCTGGCATAATTAGGGATTAAGATATTCCTCTTTTTCCACAATTTTGTTTTGTAATCTTATTTTATTTATTTAGAAATGAAATCTGGTCTGGATTCATGTATACTTTGGTGATATTAGATGCAAATAAACCACTCTTTTTGGCCAACACCCTTTTGTATGTTTCAAATATAATAATATACATTTATTTGTGATTGTGCGTTCTTTCAAACCCTATTCTATATTAAATTGTTTGTACGATATACTTTTTTTGCATACTTAGATTAGGTTTCTCTAGTATAATAAGTAAGTATACGTTGAATTATGTGTATCACACACTTTTTTGAACACTCAAATTAGGCTTCTCCGGTATAATAAGTAGGTATACATTGAACTGTGCGTATAATGTACTTGTTTTTGCATACTCATATTCAGTTGTTCTAGTATAATCAGCACAGATACGTTGTGTTGTACACAGTATATACTCTGTCTGGTACTCTCAAATTAGGCATCTACAGTTTAATAATATGCGTGGGCATGGTATTATGTGTGCAACGTATTCAAAAATGGACTATTTGTCTCAAAAAAAATTACAAAATACTGAAATTATACGTTAATATAAACAAAAATGGACATTTATATGTCACGTGCATATTATGAATATGCATAATGCACAATTTTTGCCAGTAGGGTATGTACATCTTCTGTTTCATAACTTAAGTAAAATTTTTATCACCAAACATTTAAAATCATTCATACATAATTATATGTATAAGCCAATTTCATTATTACCATTGTACAGGTCATAATTTTCATCAAATAGTCTGACTAGAAAGTACTTCTTGTAACAATATTTTTTGTTTTCATTTTGGCTATAAAATGCCTGATTTTAGACCAATAGGAAAATTGGAATAAATATTTATTATGATTTATTCCATTTTTCTAAGTTTTTTGCTGATTGCCTAGTTGGTACTTATAGTGTAACTATTTTGGTTACTATTTAGGCTATATAATGGTTGGTTTTAAACCAACAATGAAAAAATATGCAAAAAATAATTAACTATGATGTATTGCAATATGATAGCAATTCTAATGCGGATTAGTCAGTGGTACTTCCAAAATATCTACTTTTGTTTCAATTTTGAAAGATGTAATTGTTTTTATATAACACATGATCAAAAAGGTAATTTTTACACTAGTATTTTGCAAGTGAAAAGTAACTCTTATCATTGATGAATGTAATCTTGATGTAAATGAATGCACCTCACAGATATCTACACTATATATAACCTAGATATCTAATTTGCCCGTTTTCTGCCACCTTTGCTTCCCCTTACAGCACCGCAACAAATTAAATAAAAGCTGTTGGCACTTTACTGACACAAGTGTACCTATTTATATCATACTTATACACACTCAATCTAACGACTAAATACAAAATACCTCATAGAAAATTACAAGAAATTAATTTTTTTGCCCTGTAACAATAATTTTTGGTATCCTGGTTTCAAACTTAAAGACTGATAGAATATTCACACCAAATATGACATCAGAACACAAACTAATAAACATACAGCATTTATTTAAAAATAGATTTTTCTGCATAAGAAATGCATTGTACACAATTTTTTACCAACAGGCCAGGGAATTGATGCGATATCTCAACACTCTATTAGGGTGAATGTTCAACATAGTGAAAGCAGCAAGTTAGGTATCTAACATATATAGTGTAGATTTCTATGGAAGCATATTTTTATATAGAAACACGTTTACTTTTCATTGAGGTAAAGTTAACATTTTTTGAATGAAATTTTAAATCTGCCAAAATGAGGAGGTTCATATTTTTTTCCATTTTTATAATTTCAGTGAAAGACTCATCATTGTGATAGAATTTTAACGTTTTGTAGAATTCTGATCATTAAATTATATAAAAAATATTTTTCAGCAAGATTCAAAAGTGAAATTTACATGTTTTTTTTTTTTGGTTTTTTTTTTGCCCATAATAGATGGACAGATTTTTACGAAAAAAGGTATCAATAAAAAAAGAATTATGTGTATAATGCCAAAATACTGTTAATATTTTATCAGATGTGAATGTAAGTGGGAATAAGATTGAAGGTGTTCCCAGACTGATTGCACCAGAACTGATAGACAGATCATTTATCAACAATATCTATGTAAATTATTCATACAGGTGCAGCTGGTTTATTTACTCACCTAAAGGCATTCCAATGGTCAATGTAACACTATAACCCGAGTCTTTAATTAAGTTGACAATGTCTCCATGATGTAAGTTCATTATACTAATACCATTCACAGCTAAGATATGATCACCCACATGCAACAAACCTGATCGTTCAGCGGGACTATTTTTAATAATGCGTCCTATTGAATAAAAACAAAAATAAGAATATTCAGAAGGAATAATGTAAACCAAAAGAATTCATCACCTACCTATAGCAGAGCCAGCTTTATTCAATGAGGATATGATAACAAAACCAAATCCTTCATTTTCAAACCTGGTCACAGTAACATCGTAAGGATATTGTGCTTCTGGCCTTGATAGTGAGCTACCTGAGAGCAAAATTAACATTTCCTTGGGTATATTTAAGATTTAAGACAATAATGAAATAACTGGAAACATGTAAATACTTTGGTTGCAGTATGGAACTTTTCTTCGTATTCCTAATATAACTTTTCCATTAACTGCAGCTTGGCCCATTAACTGAACAACGTGATGATGCGAACAATTCATGACTGACTTATCATCTACAGAGACAATTTCATCACCAGAATGTAATCTACCATCAATTTCAGCCGCTCCTCCTTCAACTATGTGACCAATAGAAACCTTCAACAAACAAATTCATCTAAATAAATGACAGTTTAGTGGAATAAATAAAAATGTAAAATTCCCATCTTTTATAATTAAAGTTTAAAAATTCCATAGAAAAAATTCTAAAAAATATTAGCCTCAAAACTTGTTTGATATTCATTGACATTCATTTCATTCGAAAATGAATAAATTCAAGAAGCATATTTAAGTTGAAAATTGGTAAAGATCCTAACTCAAGTTTAGGAAAACTGAATTCAATTGTTTCATGGAAAACACCTACAATCAGATTAGGCAATGCATTGCAGCAAATCCTTGATTGCCATAGACATATAATGACCCGGAGGGCTATTGTGGAAATTTTTCAGACATTTTTATGTATGCTTAACCAGACTTATCTATAAGTATTGATAACTAGTAGTATTGTAGAAATGTGTTTATTTTGCCTTATGAGTGCTTGTCCCATTTTATCCAGTCTTATCAGGAATTATTTTAAGAACCCATAAGATGATATAAGACAAAATAAGTGCTGCTCTGGGGGAGGATTTATTCATATCTACCTGGACTAATAAAGAATTAGATGAATTTTCAAAGCATAATGATCGTTGATAAGGAAGTAAATAACTAAACAGATGATTAGTTGATGATATAGAAATATATTATCAATCTTGATTAAGAATAAACATAATTTTTGTGAATAATCATGGCATTATTAATTGAAATAATGAATTTGAATGTTTTAAAATTACTTCACAGTTTCGGATTTACTCAAAAACCAACATATGGATTCGAACCAAACTTCATTCAAATTATCTTTAAATATAGTACTACAACATACTAAAATTTCATTATTGAGTATTCTTTTGTTGTGAAGAAAATTTGTTTGCATTAAGTTGTATTTGAACAAATTCTCAAATTCCCTTACTCTGCTCCAGATTTTCAACTATAATTCATAAACCACTGAATGGATTCAAACAAAATTTCATTCAAATCATCCTCAAACATTGAAATACAACCTACTAAAACTTCACTGTTAAGCACTGGTCAGTTAAGGAGATAAATCATTTGAAACGCAGCAACAGTGACCAAAATCAAATTATTCCAAACCGAAAAGAGGTAAAAACACTTTAAATTAAGCATTATTGTCATATTTTAATTATTTCAAATGAAAACAATAAGAATAGATAACGAACTAGTTTTCTTTCAACTTTTCAATTGAGATCAAAAATATCAAATCAAAACATTGTGATTTTAATTCTGATTATTTTATAATTTAACTAGTTTTCCAAAACACGAAAATTATAAATACTGTTATAAGTTCAGGTAAGTCAGATCAAAACTTATTTTCCATAAGTACTGATAAGTACCAACAATATGGAATAATATTTATCATATATATTTCCACAATACCTCTCCCAGTGAATATACAAAGCTTCAAAAAATAAGTTTCATAAATTGTACGCAAGTGGCACATGAAAAAAAGTGTAAACTGTAAAAAATTGTAACACATCAATATTTTGCTTATAGGAAAAAAATTTAATTTCACAAACATATTTCTTCATATGGATGATTAAATTTATTGATTTTTCAGTGTTTTTATCAGTATGTAGTAAAAAAAAAATATATATCAAAATAAGACAATCATTTACCTGAGAGCCTTCTTCAGTGCCACCAACAATTCTAAATCCAAAACCAGCTTCCTGTCGCTCTATAGTGACTATCATATCAACATAATCAGCATCTTGGATGTAGATATTGCCCCCACAACTGTAATCACGTCTGAGTGGTCTAATAACAGTCAGAAGGAGACCAGAGGTGAAGATGACACTAATTTTTAGTTCTCTGGAAAATATTTAAAATCAATCCATTACCTTAGGTCATTATTTGTTGGCAAAGGCTGTTCATTTTCAAAACTTGTGCTCTCTTTTCTTTGTCCATTTGACACAGGATAAAAATACCCTTCATTGTTACTTGAGTTTTGACTTGGCCCAAAATCATTGCTACCATAATAATTTGTACTTCTTGACATAGACAAGTAATTACCATCAGCATGTTTATATAAGTCTGGTAACTGATTACAATTCCATGAATTATCGTTAAGCTCAAGTTCATTACCAGGACTTTGACTACGAGAATAGCATGCTTGCAAATTACTATTGCTTAACCCATAAATATCCGAGTTCTGTTTCAAACTATTAGATGAGCATTCTGATAATTTTTGACTATTGGTTGATTCCATCAATAAGGAACAATTCTCAGTTGGAGATTTTACACGATATATGCCCATTTTAAGATCATCTTTTTTGTTATTCCTCAAAAAATTTAATCTTTTAACAGTTATGGTAGCTGCTTTGTTACTTGTACAATCTTTGAGCACTTGAACAACATCACTATGGCACATTTTACGAACGCAGATGTTATTTATTTCTACTAGAATATCATCTTCCATTAAATTTTGACAGCGATGTTTGTCGAGAATTTTTTTAACCTATATAGAAATAAAAGAAAAAATTAGTATAGAAAATAAATATTGAAAGTCAACAAAATTATTTTAACAAATGTAGATTAGAGCAAACATTTACTTACCTTCTGACCATATGCACTATCAGCTATTGTGAATCCAAATCCCATGGATCCTTTAACAATTGACATTGTTAAGCACTCTGGTTTTTCATCTTCCTCTTCGCCTTGTAAAATTAAATCTGTACTTGTGGGACGAGGAACATGTAATTTTTCTGGCAAATAAAGATCAGGCATTGACTTAACAGAACTATTAGAGATATCATTTCCATCCATGTCAATTAAATGTCTTTTCAAAAAAGTATCTTGAGCAATAAATGAATTCAGGTGACTATTTCCTACATTTTAACAAATAATTAATGGTAATGTTTATCACATCATATCAATTTGAGGGAAAAAAAACAAACCATTATTTCCAACAGCCACTGTTGTGACTACTTCGGTGTTTGGATCATTTGGATCAAAGGGTAAAGGATATCCTCGACAAACTTCCAATTCAACAGTTTCACCAGGAGCAATTGACTGAAAAACACTTACCATATCATGATGTGTGTATCCCAAAACACATTTAGTATTCACATAAACAAGAACATCGCCTGCAATAACACATGTATAGATAAAATACAGTCAACAAATTTGTGCAAATAAATTAAACTAAAAATTCTAACCAGTTTGTAGTTTTCTCTCGTACCAGGCTGGACCATTTTTTACAATTGACTTTATTTGCAAAAACTCTTTGTTATCATCACCACCAACAATTGTAAAACCAAGTCCTTTATATGACTTAATTAAGGTTGAATGAATTCTTTCACCAACTAATTCATCAGGATTTGAAGTGAAAAATGCATTATCAGAAAGACCTGTAGAACATATCAACAAATAAACCATCATAACTAAAAATTTGCACAGTAATTCTGGAATTCTTGAAGGGAGATCACCGTCATTTTTATACCTTAAAATGATAATCAATCAAACTCAACATTTTCATCATTCACTAATTTTTTCATAAGTGACTACCTTGACAGAATAGAGTAAAGTTAAATTAATGTTAGTACTTACAGTCATCAAATTTGATTGAACTATTTGTATAACAATTATACGAATTTTTGTGATTGTAATTTCCACTCTGGTTATTTTTATCCAATAAATTTGAGCAATTATTAACATTGTTGCAAGAGCTTGCTGAAACAATATTATGAAATATAGAATAAATGAACATTTTGTTAATAACAACAAATAAAAGTTATTATTTTAGATAATGGGTGTAATATTAAGATACTGTACAGCGTATTTCAATTGGGGCATACATTAACAAATTAAGACCAATATTGCATCTGGAATTTGGAACAAGAACATGAAATAAAATAAAGTCGCTAACCTTTTTAAAAATATATATAGTGGAACCTCGATATAATGAACACAAATATAATGAATTGCCTCAATATACCAAACAATAAGTCTAATCCCTGGATATTCATATGCTTGTCTAGGTATGAGAATATAACAAACCATTTTTCTGGTCAATGAGGATTTAGAGGTTTCACTTTGTATACTGTAAATACAGCTTTAAAATTTTCAATACTTGATAAGATTCAATTCTGTATAGAATTTTATCAAGTTTACTTGTACTTTATTTTAAAAATCGCTATACTGTATTACTAGTAATTTGTTTCCCCTTTTATGCATTAATGGCTAAACAAAAGTATACATTTATACATATCAAACAAAATCTAATAAAAGGCTTATATATAAAAAGTACTTATTTTTTCAATTAGAGCTCTGATTTGAATTTGATCAAGCTTCTAAAAATACTTTTGAGGAGAGCTAAATTTTGCAGAGAATTTGAATACAATATGAAGGAGTAGAAAAAAGGAATGTTTGGTAACTGCACATTCTGCATTTTTCATACTTTCAATTAAAAATTGACACGTTTGCCGCCTTGTTGCAAGAATGCAATTAAAGCCTAAAGCTGGAAATTCAAAAAACACAAATAAAGCTTATTCTTGTGGATTTATTTGTGATAAATGCATGTCTTTTATAAAAGCAAAACTTGTTTTCTTTTAAAGAGCAAGAATTCTCAAAAACATAGTCCAAACAATTTTGTAAAGTTGAATGTTTGTACCAAACATGGGGTACTAATGAAAATCAAAATTTAGTTGATGTTGCATTCTTCATACTTTGGAACTATATACCTGCATAAAATGTGTCACTTGAAAAATAGATAGTAGGTATATGTGACAATGGCATAAAATATCTCTTTGATCAATGGGACACTGATTTTGAATTTTATACACCATTAGAATATAGATACACCTAATGAAAAAGTGCTTACCTATTTACCTACAAAACTAGTTGATGAAGATAATTTAAGGCCTTTTGAACCAAACTGATAGAAGGGGCCCTCAAGTTTAGAAATTAAGAGATGCAACGTTTAACCAAACTTTTAAGTATAATTTTTGATTGAATATGTATTCGCTCAAAGATGGATTCAGCAAAAAAAAAAAATGATATGTGACTAAGTAAGTCAAAGTAGAATTACCACATTTAGAGGAAAAGTGAAAAAACATCTAAATCTTGCTATCTTGTTCAAAACAATTATTAAAATTAGGTAACAGGACAGCACCCAAAACATTTTGATGAAACTCCATCAGGGGACTTACTCAACATGGAGGTATTACTGAAAGTAAGCTACCCAACTGAATGAATATATCTACAACGATATGGGTCAACAGTTTGTAAAAAAAAAAATATTATGAGTTGAAACTCAAGTCATATAAACCTGATGAAACCTGGGAGAACTTATGTGGGGACAATACTCGTATGAGGTAACAGGGGCTCACACCCCTCGACAACAGTCACCACCCAAAGGCTGGCAATAATCGTCTTCATGACGTTAAACAAATTTACACTGGTGCGTTTGTATGTTCGTACCTGTACGTACGTACAGGTAAGATACATTGTACAGGCCGAGATCAATTACCTGATAATGATCTCGGTAATGTCACGGCCCGGTACCAAACGCGCTGCGTCATTTCTTATCACCTCAACGGAGACAAGAAACGACGTAACGCATGACATAATTACGTACATGTACGTATGCATGTGTGTCTGTCTGCGTGTACCAAATCCTATATATAAACTCTCAGAACCGGCTCAAAAATCGCCAGTATTCGCCGAGGATTTGGCTCTCCCATACTTAACCGTATGAAGTGGCAGAACACGCAAAATACTGTTGAAGACCTTCTAGTGTGAATATCTCTCACGACAAGGTATTCCACAACTTATTTTGAAAACTAATAATACAATTAGTTTTAGTGAATTAACCAAACGGATGTCATCCGAAGCACTGGAGGTACTTCTAAATAGTTAATTCCAAGGCTTTGCCAAATATGTTAATTTAATATTATTAAATTACAGTATTCTTACAAGAATTTTCAGGGCCATATTTCGCCTGAATAACAGGGTTTTCATACTGAGTTTGCCTGTTAACATGGTCAATATAATACGTTCCATACAATGGATCATCAATACGCTCCCAACCGTATGGTAACTCATCTTCGCTGCAATCTTGTAGAGATTTTTTTTGAAAACGCGACAATCTTGGATCCAACCAATGCGATGTACTAGAATTATGACTGGAAAAATGAATCCATATCAAAAGGAACAATTTCAATTGAATAAAATATGTAAAAAAATTTTTAATAAAAAGTATGTCCAACTTACTCGATAAAGTAAACTTCGCCATTTTCAGTGTATGCTTTTTCCCACTTTGGAGGTAAAGGACCAAGTTCGTCGTCATCCAAATCAGAGTATTTCAAATTACAATCATAGTAATAACTAGGGGGATTCCTTTTATGAGCGTCATTTGAAAATTCATCTATAAAAATCCATAATAAAGTCACTAATGTGGGGATGTTATATGTACAACATGTGGGACAGTATTGCTTCAGATATGTTACTTTTTTGAATAATTTGAGACCTATTTATGTCATCATCGTTGTGTAAATCTTTAGCAGACATGGCTTCAACATTCGATCGATTACGTTTACGTTTCCCTTCAGAGCTAGGGTAAATCCCAGGTAAACATATTGATTTTGTTTCCCTTGATGACTGCTCATTCAAAATGAGATAATTATTTTTCGAGGGCTTTGGAGTACCATAATAATTGCCTGCAATGAGAAAAACACTATTAACCTGAATTTGAATATGTAAATATGTAATAGTTGAATTTGAAAAATAATAAGAAACCTTCATAAATGCCACTTTCCAACAAAGCTCCGCTAAGTTTTAATTTATTGAATTCGTCGACAGATAAAAATACATAATCTACTCCATTAACTTCAAAATCTCGAGTAGGTCGGGTTGTCACTGGCACGGTACGTATGTAAAGATTATCGCGAATAGTATTTTGAAGATTATGATCAACAGAACCTTTTTGAAATCTGAAGCTAAGGAATTCTGCTAAATTTAATGGAATTTGACCTACGAACAGAAATATTCAAATAATTAAATGTAGTTGATCAAATTGAAATAAAGTGGTTCAACTACATACAAGAAATGGAATTCAAAATAGGAAACTGATTCTATGAATAAATTCAAATTCATGAAAATATAAGGCCCATAAAAAACGTGATGCGTTTGGAAGATGAAAACCAATAACTGAGAACTGAGCGCATTTTTCTTCATTAGCTAATGGCTACATTCTTTTGAAGTCAGGATTAAACTTACACATGTTATACATTTTTAACTTTCATTTATCATATTCTTCATCGTTACAACTGATTTATTTTCATATTTTTAGGTACCAAAGCTGAGAATTTTGTGATACTTTTTTCAATCAATACTCTACTTTATTGTTGATCAACGTTTTTATCAGCAGTTTTAACTCTTCTCAAACTTTTTTATTGACATCATTTTTTTTCTCTTTATAATTTAGGATCAATTAAGGGTAATTTATGATCTCATTTTTCAATTATTTACATTGAGATTGTTATTTAGAGTGTTACTACATTCAATCCTCACTCATTTTTACTCCCAATAATTTTGTTGTTGATTAGATTTTCTCCGGATCGAATGGTGGCCAAACAATTATATCAAAATTGAGGGGAAATACAGGGATATTATCTGATCATCAAATTCGTTTAATTACTTGTTGTTGTTCAGTCAATCATTAGAATGGCGAAGATTGAGCCTTCAAAGATCTTTGATGGCAGGAATTATGAGGCATGGCAGGCTACTATTTTAAGTATCTTGTATGCTGAAGACCTGTTCGTAGTTCTTTACAATGTCGTAAAGGAGACCGAATTTCTAAATGCTACAGATTTAGATTCATACGTAACCAGTAAGGCCGAGAAAGAAAAATATTTCAAGGCTCAAGAAAAAGCAAAATCATTAATATTTAGTGGTATGCATAGTTCTATAATTTTAAAATTAAAATATTGTAGAATAGTCAATTAGATTTTAACTGGATTAGACAACCATTGCAAAAACTATTCACAAGTCAGTTATTTGACAGCTAAATAAGACTTTCAAAACTTAAAATTTAAGAAAAACATTAATATGAGAGTCTATCTAGATGTTTTTTGAAATGCAGCTGCTAAGATACGAGATGGTGGTGGTCATATTTTGGAAGATGAGGAAACTGAGCAACTGTTAATGTCTCTCACCTCAGACTTTGTTACTGTAATGTTGAAATACAAAAATTTAAGTCCTGCTGACAAGTCTGCCAAAAAATTATATTTGAAGTTAATCTAAAGAAGTGATATTGTCTTGTAAAAATGAAGGGGAAAATTGAAATAATAATAATAATAGACCAAACTATAACATGTCACAAAATAATGACTTTAGATTTATACCAAATTGAAGTTGCAATTATAGATATAATAGTCAACATCACAATCCTCGTCAAAATCACCACCATAATAATAATGTTAATTCCTACTCAAATAATAATAATAATAATAAATAATAATTAAAAATAATAAATAATAATTAATAATAATAAATAATAATTAATAATAATAAATAATAATTAAAAATAATAAATAATAATAAATAATAATATATAATAATATATAATAATAATAAATAATAATATATAATAATATATAATAATAATAAATAATAATAAATAATAATATATAATAATAATCAATTAATAATAATAATAATAATAATAGTAATAATAATAATAATAATAATAATAATAATAATTAATAATAATAATTAATAATAATAATAATAATAATAATAATAATAATAATAATGTTTCTTGTTTTAAATGTGGAAGTAAAGGCCACATAGTTAAGATATGTCCATCAAAGAAAGAGGAGACAAACTCCCACAAAGATAATCTCAGAAGCATAAATAAACATTATAATCATAATTCACAACAAAACACAAATAAAAATGAACAAAACAAAGAAAAAAAGATTTCAGTTGCATTTATGTTATGGCATAATTGAACTCCTACCGATTGGTCATTGATTCTGAAGAAGGCTCTCGAGATGTTTTATGTACAAGCTCCAGATTTATCTAATTAGCGTGTTTTTGGTTTGTTGGCATATCACCACATTCCAATTGAAATGAGGCAGCAGTTTGCAACGAAGACAAAGAGAAAAATATTGATTGCATTGATCCTATGCTTGCTCTAAGGGCCAACAAAACAATTTTTGTAGGCTACACAAATACAGAATATTGTGTTAGGAATCCATACAACTAGAAGTCATTTATTTCTTGCGACATTTAATTTGATGAGAATAAGAGAATAAAATATTTAAAAGACTACAAAGCACATTGGACAATAAATACAGGATAAAATGAAAATGAAATCAAAATACCAATAATATTAAACATCATAAAATCATTTGATAAATGATTCATTGAAGACTGCATTCCTCAATCCCTCAGGGACATTTAAAACATAACCTCGGGCTCATACATTACTCTGTCTCTCTTATTGGCATTAAATATTTTTCCCCTGTATATTACTATTTTCCCTTATAATTTATCCAGATGATTCAAATAATTTGTTAATTCCATTGCACAAATAAACAAATCTATATGTTACGATGATACCTACGTGATGGAAACTTCACGTTGATAATTTTAATATTTCAATATGTCGGTTATGACTCATATCAATTTTATGTTACTATTTTTGTGTTTCACAAATTTTTTCATTCATTTTATTTTTATATATATGTCCTAGTCATCAATATTACATTCATGTTACTCTAGTATATTTAGACTTACAACTTTTTTTTCCATATAAATTTAACTATAGTCTTTCATAACTTGCTTATTGTATTTTTTCTATATAATAATATATCACATATATTTCATTTTTTACCAATGCTCCAAAGAATTGTGGGGAGGGTGGTTGAGGTACAAATCCTTTTCCCCCACACTTCTTCACACATCTGGTAACACTGTATTCTTGTAAACACACAGTCTGAATTTCGAAGAAGCTACAATAGGTACAATAGAGATAGTGTTGAAATTCCCGCCATAGATTTTCCTCATATTAATACAAGTCTGTTAGAAGTTTGTTGCTTATTTGTTCAGTACGTAGTTCCCAAAATAACTGGAAAAGACAAAATTGCTGGAACAATGATTTTCCTAGAATTTTGAGGAAATTGCTGAAGACATAGTGTTGAAATACTCACAATAGATTTTTAATTACATTATGTGTAAGTTTGTTAGAAGTTTGAAACCTATTTGTTTGGTAGTTTTTTAGAAAACTTGAATAGAATTTTGGTGCACGGTTCTGAGAAAATTACCAGAGATTGGGCTGAAATTTTCTTGACAGATTGTCATTATGTGAGTGCAAGTTCGGTAGAAGTTGACGTATCTTTTTTTTATTCACAGTGCAAGGGGTTATGAGCATCTTTTTTGAATTGCATTAATTGAGATTTTTTTTTTTTTAATATTGTCATTGAAAATTGGCAAACTGAGTTTTCTAGCGATGTATCACTGTGCTAGAGTTTCCAAAATAATTCCAATGGTTGAGAGGGAGGGTTGTAATTAACAATAACCCTCTCCCCGATTTTTTCACTACCACAAAGATATTTCAAATTTCTTGTTTTTTAAATATTTCAACTTGTATCCGCTCAAATAAAAAACGTTACAACACCCCTGAACAGATGACCGAAAATATACAAGATGAGAACCGCGATGTTACCAAATGCATGGATCTCTAGTTGCCTCATTACATCAATTTATACACGAACACCAGCATCGTGCCTGGTTTTCTTTGACTGGACTTTTTCTATACATAATGTGATATAAATGGTCAAGTAGAGAATAAAGATCTGGCCAAAAATTGGGGAAATGACCTCTCACACCCCCTAGACCACAAAAAATGATATATACCCACATGGCTGGATCTTGACTTGTCAAACGGATCTCTTCTTGTACTTCTTATTTGTGCAAAGGATCTCGACTTGTCGCAGTTTGAATCTATACGTATGAATTTGAGTTATGGATGTCAAAATTTCCTTGAGGTCATGAAATGAAAAACATACTCACCCCAACCCTGGGGGCTAATACCGCACCAAGCTTGATAAGTAGATTTTTTAAATAAAACCTACTTAAAAATTGGGTGGGATTGAATTTTAGTAGTAGATTATTAGTTGTTACTAGTCAATAAATTTTACATGATCACCATTGTTCTCCTTCACTATAGCGCTCCTAGCAGTTTCAGTAACTACCATTCTCCCAATCGGGAAAAAAATTTTCGATTTGATATGCTTAGATATGCAGGAAACAAGGGAATTAGTCAATCATCGCTTGAGAATGTGTGATAGCGCCTGAAGCGTTTAGCACACTCATTGACTGACACACTATTTGTATCAAAAGTCAGAGTAGTAACCGTCTGTTAGCCAATTCGTCAAACATGTTGAATTCAGGATGATGTACTGATTTTTAGCATTAAGAACATAGAGAATCAAAACTTTCGTAAGCAACTGCACGAAAACCGTAAGTGGTAGAAAGCTGAAATTTTTAGGAAACATCTACTTTCAAATCCTGTGATTTTAATGATAAGAATTCAGTCAAGTTGGGGAATATGAACAGAATTTTGGCGAAATCTCGAGAAATAAACGTACGATTTCGGCCAAAATTTCAGGAAATCTTCAGATAACCTATGTAGATATCTCTTAAAAATTTCAGCTTTCCACCACTTACAGTTTTTGTGAAATTACTTTCGATAACTTTGATTATGTAAGTTTTCAATGTTAAAAAACTGCTCATAATCACGAAATCAACAGCGCTAGGGGCGCAGTCTAGTGAAGGCTTCACAACCCAATTTTACCTCTTTATTCCATTAAAACCCAAAAGCAAATCTAACAAATAGAAATCACAAATCAAATAAATAAAAATAGACAAAAATTTCCGAACTATTCAACCCCACTTTTTGTATATATATTCGCATTTTTTGCAACATTCACGTTTTAATTTTAAAAATAACTGCTCTCCTATCACTTCATGATTTCTCAGCTACTATTAAAGCCACAAAGCTGAGACTCGTACTATTGAAAAGAGGAGAAAATTTCGTCGAATTTTTTCATCAAAATTTAATTCTTTATCGCCATTAATTTTTTACAAATCAACCATAAAAAAACTATAAATTAATGAGAAATTTTCCGTTTTTTAAATTTTTTCTTTATTTTAAAAACTAATGATGGCAGAAAAAAATTTTCAACGATGAACCCTTCTCTATTTTTTAACAACAAATTCAATTCCACAATCAGATTTCACCTAAAACGAATTAATCACGAGATAACGGCGAGAGAAAATACAGAAACAAAACAGGGCGCTCTGCATATTACTGTATACATATAGGTACGTATACTATATACATATATTATACAAAGTACTTTCTGCATAATATTTCGTCACCTATTGCATGTATTATGTATATGATTTTGGTCATCTAAGATTTGTAACTGGAGATGGTGGAGAGGGGGCATATCCTCCTCCTCCCACGCTAGCATGTTTTATATTCTCCGGAGACTACTTTGAACAAATCTTAAGCTTTTCTTAATCATACTTTTTTTTTTTTAGATAACTGCATACATGGCACTTTTCCTCGAATACCCTGATAAAAAATGTTCTTCCATCCATATTTTCATTGAACTATCAACTTACCAAACATGAAATTACGAGAAAATATGTTTACAAGGCAAGACAAACGTACCAAATGAAAAAAATCGATATTTTTCATTAGAAAAATATCACCAGGTTTGGATGGTTCAAATCAAATATAAAATCACTTTCAATAAATACTGAAAAATAAATAATTATTATTAATTACTTCTAAATAAGAGTTCAAATTGGGAGTTTGAGTTTCCGAAGATGATTTTGCGTTTTTTTTTACTATATCGAAGGAATGAGTAATGTTATTCTGACAACGTCGCATAATTTACAAAAGACAAAGATAAAAAATAAATTAACAGAAATATAATATCAACATTTACCGTAAGGAACGCATTCGATAGTTACAGTGGTTGAATTTTTGAAACAATATTTCAAAAAATTTACTGCTTCCAAGTGAGTGAATCCTGAAACCTTTTGTTCTTGAATTTTCAACACAATGTCACTGTTTTCACAAGTTTGATCATTGGCGTACTTTATTTTAGCAGACACTTCCAAAATGTAAATCAATTTACCATTATCAGAACCACCACTGAGCACTAAACACTGATCACAATCTTCAAATGTCCGTAACACAACTTTCTTCACAGTCTGGTACCAATGATTTATACTTGTTTCAACAAAGGATTTACCACTTGGCCTTGTATGGCCAGAATTTACCATTCTGACATTATATCAGCTGAAGGATAACTGTCTCGGTCGAGCTCATTATGAAGAATAACCTGCAAAACAAGAATTTAATAGAATATTAACTAACATCAAACTAACATATAACAGACTTAGAACAGGCTACCTAGCTATAATGAAACGTTCTCGAGAGTCAATACACATCGAAATATTTTTTAATTTCAGAATAATTTTATTTAGCAGGTGGGTTTGATTTTTAATGTGAAATGTCTTCGCAATTAAAAATAGCAGTAATTTACATTCAATCTCGCACCAAAAATGATTTTGCACTCCCGTATCCTTGAAATTAATAGAATGGTTACATTAACTTGAGCACGTACACGCCAATTGAAATAATTTAAAACATAAACAGAAAGTATGTACACAAATTCAAACTCAATTACCCATATTAAAGTTCAAAAATTACAGAAATTTCAAAGTTGAGTGTATCGACATGAATATAACATACTTTCTCCGGAAAATACAAGTACGAAATCACTTTTTAAAAATTTCAACTAGTAAACTAACCGTATGAACATTCACGTTAACAGGGAAAATCGGATACTTGCTAAGTTATTTACATAGTTTTACATATTTTAATTAATATATTAATTTATTGCCAGATAGTTTTGAACTTCTGTTCCTCCAGTCTCTTAGATAAAAATTTTTTTTAAATATTGAAATGAAATGAACTGCATAAATTTTCTATAGATATGTTTTTTATGTAACAAAATTGGAAAGTTGATTCTCCACAAGGAGCGCTAAATTAGCCTCATAGTTATTTTAGATCTCCGTCTGCTCTTTATAAATTTTTGTTGGAATACGATTCCCTCACTACCTCACGAACACGGGACATCCCATTGACTAACACTGTATGTAACATTCTATTACACTTATTCGTTTTACATGTGGCGACACTGATCGCCAACATAATATTCTTTCCGCCACTGCTCGACGGAGAATGTTCTCCGCTTGTCAGTCGTTGTACTAACATCGTGAATAAACATATTTTAAAATGGAAGTCCGTACTTATCTTTTCTGTGTGAAGTAACTAATCCTCACCTCAATATGTTAGCAGAGCTGCGGACAACAGAAATAAGTGTGGTAAATTGAAATGTAATAATTGTGTGTTTTATTAATAATTGAAAGTTTGTGTTTTCACGCAAAGTGAAAGGCTTAGTGCCGAGTGATACCTCCACGCAAAGTGGTAGGAAAAATTAAAGTTCTTAAAGAAAAAGTTTAATTCAGTGATTAAAGTAAATATCCTGAAAAAGTGAAACGTTCGATAAAAGTAAAGTAACAAATTAAAAGTAAAATAAAAGTGAAATTGATGAAAACAACGATAAAATCTTGGGCACCTGTGAAAACGTCAAAGTCAAAAGTCTGGAAAAAACAAATCAGATTCGAAAGGATTCTATGGTTTGGTAGACCAGCGCACACAGTCAAAAACAGTTGGCAGTTGTTCATGCTGTGTTCCAGGGACTGAAACAGCAAAAGAAAAGCGAAAATCCAAAGGTTGCTGAGTAAAAATTGTCGCAGATTGGTGTCATTTGGGCGAGGTAGCAGAAGGAAAACTTCGAAAATACACGAAAAAAGAAACGAAATATTAAAGATAAGTAGAAAACCTAAATTAATTTACATGTATTTTGTGTGATTTTGCCCAAAATTAACCTGAAAAATTCAAATTGAAAATAAATTAATATCATATTTTAGTATATTTCAGGAAAATTCTCAACCAGAAATTAAACAAAGTTAAGACTTGAAAGGTGGTATCGATAGCCTTCAAATTTTATCTTGCTGGTTGAGAATTGAACGAAAGAGGAAATCTTTGTTGGATGAGAATTATCGAATCCAACAATAGAAAACTCATTTTCGAACATTGACACAAGTGACAGATTTTTTCATGTTCACATTGAATAATAGATTGATAAATTGTTTCCTTTTCAGTAATCACCTTTCTCACATTTGTTGAATATTTTCACATTGTGTATTAATCTGAACTTTAATATGTTTAATAGAATCATTGATGCTCTGATATAAGATTTGAGACTTTATTTAATTTGACTTTGGAAATTTTTGACGAAAATAAAATCACAGTAATTCGACAGCTCAAGAAGCAGTAACAACGGAGGAGAGATCAACTCATCGTCGGCAATACATTTCGTAAGAATTAATTTAGAATATTGACTAATTAATAATATAATATTTTTTTAACTTTCATTCCCAATCGAGAGGTTGAGACCGTGTTGTGCATTATCGTGCGGTTGAGACCGTGTTACCCCTTAAATTTAAGTTCTCGTGTTTCTGAGGAAGGGCATAAACTCCCTAATACCCGAAAATAATAATAAAATGTCGAGATTCAACACGAAAAAAGTATTTGATGGGAGGAACTATGATGCCTGGAGGACCACGATGATGTCAACATTATATGCAGAGGGACTGTACCCAGTAATGCATGATGTTGAAACCAAAGTGCTGTTTTTGGGATTAGAACTAAATAATTTTTTAAACCCTGAGTCTGGTAATGCCAGTTCGGCTAATAAGATGGCATATTTTTGTAACCAAGAAAAGGGCAAAGCGTTAATTTATCAAGGATTAAACAACGAATTAATAGAAAGAGTAAAAGACTTAAAAACAATAAATCAAATTCTGAAAGTTCTAGATGAAAGGTATAAAAGCTGCACGCAAGTTACATATATTAATGCGAAGCAGGCCTTTCAGAGGTTAAAATTTAATAGTGAAGGTAACATGAGAAGCTACTTAGATGTGTTCTCTAGAGCAGCCCAGAAAATAAGGGACTGCGGGAAAAGCTTAGACAAACAGGAGGAGATAGAACAACTCCTTATATCTCTGAACATGGATTATGACATGACAAGGCTGGAATTTAATACATTGAGCCAAGATCAAAAAACGATAGAGACTCTTCATGCCATGTTGATCGAAAGATCAGATAGACTATATGATGAGAAAAAATCTAGGTATATCAATAATAATAAATTTCGTAATTTTAATAATAATAATAGAAACCAAAGATTCCAATACGGTGGGAATTATAATAGATATAATTACACAAATAGAAATCAAAATCATAACCAAAATATAGATCAGGGGAAAATGACATACAATAATAATCAAAAGTCAGAAATGCCTCAAAACAATAATAATAATAATTATGAAAATAGAAAATACAACAATAGTCAAAACCAAAATAATTTGCCAAATTTGAATAACTTAGTATGTTTTAAATGCCATGGCAAAGGGCACATAGCTAAGGTATGTCCGTCAAATAAAGAGGGTATAAAACCCCACGACAAATTAGATGATCCTGCACAAAATACAAGATACGGACGAAATAATCAAAATAATAATAACAATAAAAATAAAAAAGAACATGATGTGCAGTGGTCAATGATGATCAGATATAAGGACCAAGGACCAAATAATAACACAAATAATAAATTGATAAACCTCATAACATCGAAAGATACAAAACAGGAGTCAGATTCTGATTATGTTCCTCTCACTAATAGAATAATGTTAGACGGTGGAGCTGTGGCCCACGTCATCTCTGATTTATCGAAATTGTCTAATCCTATAATGCTGGAAAAGCCTATCGAGTTAGAATGTACCATCCAAGACACCTTACTCATTGCCATCCATATAGGAACAATGTTTATCAGGGTGGAAAATTCAGAGAGAAACCAGACGGTTATAAGATTAAAAAACGTACACTACGTACCATCCTTAAATGTGGATCTTATGTCAGGAATAAACATAACTGAGAATAGGGCGCTGGGCATAGACCAAAATTTTTCGGCAGCGCATATATATGTCCACGGGACGGACGAAGTGATTTTTTCAGCCCCTAAAATCAGGGGGGTGTACATGGTAAAGTACAAGATTGTACCAGAATCAATGGTCAATATTATAGATAGGGAAGACGATTTAAATAAGATATGTCCTTATAATAATAAATCGAATAAATTGGCATGCATGCCTAATATAAATTCCCAAGATGAGTGGATGGAATATGAAATAGAAGAAGAAATTGTTGAGGAAAGTCAGGAGGAAACGGAAGAGGATAGAGAGAATATTAATAATGATACACAAGAAAAAGAAAATAATAATAACTTAGATGATAATAATATAATAAATATTAATAACGAATATAATAATAACAATACACAAAATAACAAAACGAATGAAGATAGTTGTGAAAGAAATGAAGATGTAGGCACAAACGATAATAATATAATAAATAATAATAATATAATAAACAATATAGAAGGAATAAGGGAGAATATAGAAAAAGTAAAAATAGATAAAAAAATGATATGGCATAGGTGATTGGGACACCTGTCAGGGAAAAATTTAAAATTCTTGACAAAGGTCTCAAGAGGTATTCCGAATGGAATTACATTTTGTGATGACAAATTCAGCCTGTGTGAGACTTGTGTGAAAGCAAACTCCAGGAGACTGGGACACAATGGAACTCGCAGTAAGCCAGAAAGAAAACTTGAACTTGTTTCATCCGATACAATGGGCCCCTTCTCACCAGGCATATATGGTGAAAAGTACGTGTTGATATTCGTGGATCATGCCACAAAATATACTTTTATCTCCACTGTTGAGAAAAAGTCAATGGTGTTCGAAGAATTCAAAAAATTATACATGAAATTAAAATCAAAATTTCCGACTGTCCCATAGCTACTTTAAGATGTGACAATGCTAGGGAATATCTGGACTCAAACATGAAAACATTTTGTGAGGAAAACGGCGTGAACCTTGAGCCTGTTGTTCCATATTCACCGGAGTTGAATGCGATGGCCGAAAGGCAGAATCAAACGATCATGGTGAGGACTAGGGCCATGCTGTTTGACTCCAATTTGGATTTCAGGTTTTGGGCTTTAGCTGTTTTGACGGCTGTTTATGTTATAAACAGAAGCCCAACTAGGGCCAACAAAGATTATAAGACCCCATATGAAATGTTTTATGGTACCAAACCGGATCTATTCAATATGAGAGTTTTTGGATCTCTCGCGTTTAGACATATCCCCATAGAAGTCCGTCAACAGCAGGCCATATGGACTTAAAACGTCTTCAAAAAGTTGGTATGACCTATTGAATTCAACGATAATTCAAGCTGGATTCATTCAATCAAAAATAGATAGGTGTCTATATACAAAACAAGATAATAGTGGTGCTACGGCATTTTTAATAGTCTATGTGGATGACATGTTGTTGGCTAGTAACCACAACGAGTGGACACAAGACTTAATAAATACCTTTAACAATAATTTTACACTAAAAATAGAAAATAATCCAAGCATTTTTGTAGGATTCGAGATAGATAGGGATATTTCGAAGAAACAAATCACATTAACTCAAAATAGATATATAGATAAAATTCTCGGGAAATTTGGTATGATGGAATGTAATCCATCTTCCACACCTATGGAGACGGGATTAAAAATAAACAGACCAAAAAATGGATTGGATGACACCGAATATAGGGCTATGATTGGGAATTTGCTATATGTGGCAAGACTGACCCACCCGGATATTGCCTTCTCCGTCAATTACTTGTCACGTTTTCAGGCATCCTCCAATATTGAAATTAAAAATTATGTTCGTCGTATCATTAGATACCTCAAAACCACAAGGGATTTCTCTCTAGTCTTCTACTCTGATCAAACTCACATAAAAGCTTTTGTCGATGCGTCGTATGCACCCGACGTAGACGATTCACCCATTGAAATAAATAATCTGGAGAAAGGGTGCTCCACAACAGGTTACATGATATTCGTTAACGGAGACTTGTTAAATTGGGCCGTTCATCGGCAGAACTCAGTTGCAACCTTGTCGACTGCAGCCGAATTAATTGCATTGAATGATGCACTAGACGATATATATGTGATCTGGAGACTAACTGAAAGCGTTTTCTCTGTAACCGACCCAGTGCAAGTCTATGAGGACAGTATATCTGTGTCCAGAATTGCATCTGGGGGAGGCCAGAAACGCTCCAGGTCCCTAGCGATCAAATGTTACGCAGTATTGGAAGCTTTCCAACAGAAATTAATAAGTTTTAATGATATTAGGTCATCTGATCAAGTCGCTGATATATTAACTAAAGCACTTGATCGGAAAACATACCAAAATATCGTTATGAGAATCCTCCGAACAAGTCAACTTTTTGGCCAATAGTCTTAATTGACATAACCCTAAAAATTTTTGATATTTGGTTTTGGACTGCGGATGGGTGTCGGTCTTTTAGCGCCTATCGTAAACCAAGCAGTCCATATGTCGTTTCACAATTCATATCACAATGTTCAATAGGTTCCCTGTCACTGCTCTGCCTCTCTTATTGGTTTCAGCATTCCCTAGTATATACAATTGATTCCCACAATAGCATACTTATATTAAAAACCCACACGATTAATTATAAGGACATATACATATACATATATGATAATATTAATTCTAGACAGCTGACGATGAGGAGATATTGATCTCTCCGACCTACCATATTATTTATAAATTTTTTTTAAAAAATCACACAATACCTATAAGACGTGACACAACAACAGAGGCTCATATGTATACCTCATGTTGGTAATTACACGATATATTTAAGATAAAACACATAATACATACTTCCACACACAAATTATTTGTATATTATAATACTAGTCAACGACTTATTTAATTTTTATTTTTACCATTTTATATATATATAGGAATTGTATATGACATTTAAATGTAATAATTTTGACTGCTTTTGCTTATTTTAATATTTTTGTTGTTTATATGTTTCTTTTTTTAAAAATACATTCAATGTGTGACAAATTTTTACTTATATGTTCGTTCGTCCGTTTTGAATCGCAGGGGGATGTTGGGATACGATTCCCTCACTACCTCACAAACACGGGACATCACATGTAACATTCTATTACACTTATTTGTTTTACATGTGGCGACACTGATCGCCAACACAATATTCTTCCCGCCACTGCTCGACGGAGAATGTTCTCCGCTCGTCAGTCATTGTACTAACGTCGTGAATAAACATATTTCAAAATGGAACTCCGTACTTATCTTTTCTGTGTAAAGTAACTAATCCTCACATCAATAATTTTTTAGATGTTTTTATTGAAATTGGAATTGTGTCTTTCTTATTTAGTGTCATGCTTGATGGTCTCGTTTTGTGTTATTAGGAGATTAGGAGTAGTGTAGAGGTATCATCTTTGTAAACCAAATATCCATATGCCTTAAATAGTTTCAAGTAGGCAACTTATCAAATACATAAGAATGTGTTTAGTATTATAAGTATACCTACAATAGTTTCAAGTAGAGGAATTACAAAATTACCCAGAATGTGTTTATTAATATGTACATATGCCTTGAATAGCTGGAGGTAGGCAACTTTTTCAATAGGCAAGAAATAATTCAGTTCTACAACCTACTAGAAACTTCGGAGAACCTGCTGGAAACAGATAATAATGACAAATGAATAAATAAATAAATTTCATGACTAACTAAAAAGTAAAAAATAAAATTAACATTAAAAAAATTTTTTTTAAATGCTTTTTATTGAGGAGCTCTAAAAGCCATAAAATAAAACATTTATCTACCAAACAGATGATGTTAAAAATTATATTTTCAATACTCACAACATTTAATAACAATAATATAACAATATTTAATAGCAAAAATATAACTTTTCCTTTACATACACATGAAAATTTTGCAATTTTTCAAACATACAAAAAGCATTTGAGACCAAAATGCAATACACAATAGTGACAAATATACTTCTTCCAACATGATGTATTTTCCTGACACGCAACAACATCAATTTCTTATGGTCTCGAATGAGTTTTATTATGTTTGAAAAATTGTAAAATTTTCATGTGTTTGTAAAGGGAAAGTTATATTTTTGCTATTAAATGTTGTGAGTATTTAAAATATAATTTTTATCATCATCTGTTCGGGAGATAAATGTTTTATTTTATGGCTATTTAGAGCTTCTCAATAAAAAGCATTTAAGAAAAAAAAAATTTTTAATGTTAATTTTTAATAACCTGACTTCATATTTTGTTTACTTTATTCTGCTGTGATGTTTGATTATATGTACAGCCTGTTTAGCTGATTTGCCAAATGTTTTTGTAAAGATGATTTTTCTGTGTTTAAATGTCTGTAATGGTGGTTGTTAATAAAGATTGTGTCATAAGAAATCTGAGTTTTCCTTTCATTTTAGTCTTAAAAATAACTTTAATCAACGGGTTAGTCTAGTTAGGTCACTAACCTTTGTAATATGTTTTGTAATTAATAGTCCGTTTTATATGTATATTTTTTTGTGTTAATGTCCTCTTGGCAATTGCTTTAATGACTGATACCTTAGCAAGTTTGTGTGTGATTGGCACTCCTTTGTGTTAGCACATCCTTAGTTTGTAATTCCCTTTGTGAACCTCATCAATAATAGGGGAAGCCCAACCTTTTTATGCGAAGCTGGATGCACTGGAATGTGGCAGACATTTGAATAGATTTTTGGGAAACAACTACGATGGCTGGGGATTCCAATTCTTCATGACAGTTTGTAGAGAGAGACTTGTAGAGATACTGGTTTAGACACAAGTGGGGAACAATGGTCACTACTATCTTAAGAAAGCAGATAAATGTTCCTTGTTAATTGTTTATTTCTTAGATGACTCGTATCAGTGGTATGCTCAGGATATCACCAAGCTGTATGAAATAAATAAAAAACTTGATCATGTATATTTGAAGTCCTATGTGGCTAGCTGGATACTGCTTAAGTGTGAGTAGATGGACCTGCATCTGAAAGATGGCAGGAATATGGAAGATCATCCTCAGTGTTTCAAGGAAATAGTTGTCAAGTTGAAAGCGGCGAATATTGTCCTCTTAAAACAAGATATCATTGAGCAACTACTAATGTCTCTTCCTTTAAATTATAGTATTGTTGTGGCAATATTTGAGAATGAAGCGGATCCAAAGCTGGAACAGATAAAGCTGAAACTATTGAACAAGTATGCAAAGCTTCATAGGTCTACAAATTTGTCAAAAACTTCATAGTCTCAGTTGGCAATGATAACTAACTGAATTGGGAATGGCCAGTGGTACAATCGCTGGAGTGAAAATGTTGGAATTTATCGTAACTTTTCGGTAGCAATGGTAATAACAGTAATAGCAATGTATATCGTAATAATAATAATATCTCTGTTTGATAGGACTACACCAACTTACACCAACCTATACCAGGAGGATGATTCCACAAATGTAGGAGTGTTATATAACTTTACACCAAGTTTTACTTGAATATATGTGGAATATCCCCACTGGTGTATGTTAGTGTAAGCTAGTGTAATACCATTAAACAGGGCTAATAATAATAATAATAATAATAATAATACAAAAGAGACAGCTATTTGTACGCAATGAAGGTTGGTACCATTATATGCCAATCTGAGACGAGCATTAAATATATGATTAATAATGTTTTCTATTCAAACAAATTCCCAACCAACTTTTTGTCAATTAAAAAACTCACACAGTCAAGGATACACAAAAAATAAGGCCTCAGTGAATGAGTGTATTGAAAGAATGAACAGGTTCATAGAAAAATATGACAGACTGCAGTTGATCCTATCAGATAATGGAAGTCAATTTACCACAAAAGATTGGATCAATCACTGGAAACAACAAAACATCGAATCAAGGTTTACTTCCCTATACACTGCATCATCAAACCCAGTTAAGACCCATATGAAAATTATCACTGATATCTTGAGAATAAAGTGCCTGACAACAAAACAACTGATACCAACACATCACAGAAATCAAACAATGATTAAATCACATAGAGTATGCTACAACGTGTTTTCCACAAGCAACACTCATAGAAAGAGTCAAATTCAATTACGAGGGAAGAACACTACCCCTGTCAGATAAAGAATATCAATCCATCCTGAAAAAAGCAATCACAAAAACCAAAGAAACACTTGCTCATCATAAAAAAGTAAATGAAAATAAAAACCCTACCAACCCAAAACGAGGAGACATAATCTACATCAAAAACCACACGTTATCTGATAAATCAATTAAAATGTCATCAACATAAACCAAAATAAATAGTACAGTACCTTCTAAATTTTGTTTCATGTAAAGGTAGACATCATGCCTACTACTTTTAATCCCTACGGCAGAGATGATGAATATCTTCCATTTTTCTTACCAGGCTTTCAAAGCTGCTTTAGATCATTGAACAACCTATTTAATTTTAATACTTTATTTCTTTTATCTATTTGTGGTTAAATTCCTTAGGGTATTTCTAAGTAAACTTCATCTTTTAATATTCCATTTAGAAAGGCATTCTTTATGTCTATTTGTGATATTAGGTATCCTAATTTATTGCAATGTGTTAACAGTATTCTTAGGGTGCTCATCTTTGCTACAGGTGCATATTGTTCCTTAAAATCAAACATTTTGTTAACTTCATATCTACAGGCTACAAGTCGAGCTTTAAATATTTTAATTCCATTACTGTCTTCCTTTACTTGAAACAGCTGTCAACTGCTGATAAGCTTTACATTATTAGGATGGTTAACCAATATACAAGTATTGTTAGCGTGTAAAGCTTCCAATTCCTTAGATATTGCTATTTTCCACTGATCCATTTCATTTGAGGCTTTCACCTCCTAAAAAGTATTCAGAAATGCATTAAAAACAATGTATGCATGATTACATGTCATCTACATTAGGCTCTATTATTTCTATATTTTCAGTATCGTCTATGTTAAAATTCCTATTTATGTTACCATTTATATTTCCTATTTCATTATTATTTACATGATTATTATTTTGTGAATTTCCTGTTATGTTATGAGTTTGACTTGTAGATGTGACATTTTCCCTATTTTCTTTATTATTTTTAACCATTTTTGTTTCATCAAAAGTCACATTCTGGAGACTATTATTTTGTTGCTGCTGGTATTCAGCAACGATATCTTTCTGGGTTATAGACAACAAACATCAATGAGATCGATTTACTTTAAAATTTATTTTTCCTTTTCTCTTTTGAAATGAGAGCATATGCATCACATCCAAATATTTTAACATGCAACAAACTTATTTCTTTATTGTAGCAAATTTTGACCAGGATTTCATTACGGTAATTTATTGTTTGATTATACAAGTATGTTAAACATAACACAGTTTTGGACCAATAAATATTATTAACATCAGCATGAAGCATTCTCGTGCGAGCTTTTTCTATTAACATACAATTGAGGCATTCAGCTCTTCTATTCATCTGAGGACAAAATAGGATATTATTACCTAACTGTATTCCTAGCAACCTGCATTAGGTTTTCAACCAATCGGGTTCTTTAAGGTTATTGACTTTATAAAAAGATCATCATTCTTTACATTGCAATTGGTGGCTCCCAAATCCAATTGAAAGACTAACTCATTACCAGTTACATTATCACAAGATTCATTTAATACTGAGATAAAGAAACACACTTCATTCGACTTCAACTTATTATTGGACAATGATTTATTGCCACTACCAGACATTTCAGATAAATTAGCTTTTTGATTCCTACAGTATTTAGCAACATACGCTAATCAGTTACAATTAAAACATTTAACCTGCAATCTGCTTGAGTTTGATCTCAAAAAGCTGTCGCTAGAAAAATAACCTACTTTCCCACTCTATTATTGGGAGAGGAATTACTATAATTTGACTCACCATTATGTGATCGATCATTACTATTACTACTACCATTAAAATATACATTATTATTATTAATATTACCATCAAAGTTTCATTGACTTCCAGTGATCATATTGTTGACCATTCCCATAACAGTTAGCTATCATAGCCAACTGTGATTCAGGATTCTTCAACCAAATAGTTTTGCATATTCATTTAGGAGTTTAAATTTTATCTGCTCAAGATCTGGATCCTCTTCATTCTCAAGTATCAACACAATGTTGCTATAACTTAAAGGAAGAGACATTAGTAGCTGCTCCATGGTATCTTGTTTCGAGAGAACTATATTCTCTGCTTTTAACTTGACCACAATTTCTTCAAAGCATCAGAAATGATCCTCCTTGTTACCACCATCCTTCAGGCGCAGGTCCATTCACTCACGCTTGAATAGGATCCGGCTAGCAGTACCAGACTTCAAGTAAATATAATTAAATTTCTCAATGATTTTTTATGGTTCATTGGTATCCTGAGTGTACCACAAGAGGGAATCTCCTAGAAAACAAACAATAAACGAGGAACATTTATCAGCTTTCTTATAATAATCTCAACCAATCTTTCCACTTGTGTCTGATCCAGTATCTCTGCAAGTACCCTTCTCCACAAGGCATAAACTGTCATGAAGAGTCAAAATCTCCAGCCATTGTAATTGTGTCCATTGAATCTACTCAGACCACTACCACATTCCAGAACATCCAGCTTCCCATAAAATGGCTAGGCCTCTACCATTATCTACGAGATTCATAAAACAAAAGGAATCACAACTAACAATGTCCTAATACAAAGAAGAGCCGATCTTGCATAAACTTGCCAAGGTGTCACTCATTGAAGCATTAGCCAAGAGGAGGACTTTAACATTAAAAAAATAAAATAAAAACAAACCATTAATATAAAAACACATTATATCAGAAAGCTGCATAACTGAGCACAGAACCTGTTGATTGAAGTGTGGTATGGATTGAAAAAATAAAAGAATAACAGGAATTTCAGATAATAAAATTTTATTACAATCGCCATTATTATCATTTCAATACAGACAAGATACACTTGCAAAAAACATTTGGTGAATTGACCAAACAGACTGCATATAAAAATGAAACATCACAACCAAATAACAGAACAAACTAAGTATGATGTCTCGCCTCTAGATTACATGAAACAAGCAGGTATACTTAACAACAGAGACTAAAACAACACAAACATCGATAGTAGCGCTGTTGGTGGTTGTTCTGTGTTTTTTAAACTCTTATTGAAAAAAACACAGAGTTGCCTATCTATTATCGAAGTAGTACTTTATTTATTATCACTACTTTGATTTCAAGGATATATATATATGATGGAGACAACATGCTGCTATTTTAGAATGGGATCGACTGTCATTAGCTCGGTTTGATAGGATTACAATAACTTACACCAACCTACACTGGTAGGGATATTCCATAAATATTCAAGTAAAACTTGGCACAAAGTCCCATAACATGATAACATTCCTATATTTGTGGAATCGCCCTCCTGGTGTAGGTTGGTGTAAGTTGGTGTAATCCTATTTGGAGTTTCCATCAAAGTGGCTGACATCTAGTGGATTTTTATCAAACTAAAGTAAAGGTGATGGTGTATGTTATCAACGATGTAAATCTTATGTAAGTTTCATTTTTTCTTTGATTTTTCTTAGTTTTGTCTTGAAGGAATAAGTGTTATAACTTATTTGTCTACATTGGTGTGGAAGCAGACACATGTCCTTTTAGAGGTGCAGAAACAATATTGAAGTAATGTTGACTTCCAAGGAAAGAAACAGATTAGTTAGAGATACTATAATTCAATGATCGAAAGTATAAATTACAAGTTTGAGGAAGATGAACGATCTCCCTCCATTACGAGATTAAAGTTTGAGTGGGAAATGAGTTTCAGCGTTCTCGGGTGAACGAATGAAAAAAGTCGTGTTTGTTCGCACAACCTGAATAGTGTTAGTTTACATTGTCGAAAGTAGTTGCGCTAAAGGTTAGTAAGCTGTTAATGTATACTTCTGTTGTGGCAAACCTGCGCTCGCATAATTTATTATTGACTCACATTCTGACATCATTATTTAGTTTAAAGATCTCGCCCATGCCTATACATAATATATTAATCGATAATTTGATAATCGATGTTTGTCATTATTCGATGTACACCTCGATAACTAAGATATTATTGTTGATATGATATGATGATTTATCCTTTGAAAAACGTTGATCATGGAGGTTCTCAATAAACTAATCAACAGTGTTCGTGTTTTATTCGCTAATATTCACTCTATTCATTTAAAATATTAATATGTTATGGGCCCAGGCAGCTTACCACTGCGATGTAATTCCGTTTTTATTGTTCGTTTTAAGTTTTAATTAATTTTTATACTTGCGTTTTTGCGCCTAGTGATTCGTTCAACGTCAAGTTTGTGCTTGAATACGTTTTCATTGTTCTCACACATGATCCTCCATTCGTTTTTTTTTGGCTATTAAGTACCTCCATTCAAGTAATTATGCCCTGTGAAACGCCGTTTTATTCCAAACTCGATGCGCTCGAACGAAGTAACAGTCTCGAAAGATTCAATGGATCAAACTATGATGGATGGAGATTCAGATTATTTATGACAATCAGGGGCGAAGGATTAGCTGATTTGCTAGATTGAGCAAAGGCAGCTGATGTCGGACGTGATTATCGGAAGAAAGCAGATAAGTGTTATTCCCTAATCATTCCTTTTTCTCGCTGATTCACATTTAACATATGTCCAAGATGTCACTGAACCTTACAAAATCATAGAGAAGCTGGATCGAGTTTACTTAAAATCAGGTACTGCTAGTAGAATTATGTTAAAATGTGAATGGACCAACTTGAGACTCAAAGAGGGCAGTAATATGGAGGAATATCTACGTCATGTTGAAGAATTAACTGTGAAGATGAAGACTACAAACATCAACCTTGAACAGCAAGATGTTGTTGAACATCTACTGATGTCACTTCCAGCGTCATATGGGACAGTAGTTGCAATCCTGGAGAACGAATTTGAGCCGGATCTTGAAACTGTCAAGATGAAATTGCTGAACGAATACGCTAAGCAGAAAGGTTCATCTACAACTTCAAAACCTATTGAATTACAGTCAGCAATGGTAGCTGGTGGTCCAAATGGAAACAGTCATCAACATAATGGTGATCATCGTCAGTATAATGGTAATGGTCATCGCTCAAATGGTCCTGGATGTCGAAATAATAATAATAATGGTCTTGGTAATGGTAATCGAGAAGATAGTCAACGTAATGGTAATGTACAATCTAGTAATAGTAATAATTATGTGTCTGATCTTAATATTAAATGTTTTAACTGTGGGAAACCAGGTTACCTTCGTCGTGACTGCCGATTGAAGGCAAATTATTCTGGTAATGAACGTTCCCAAGTTAAATGTCATAATTGTAATCGTTTTGGTCATTTTGCTAAAAATTGCCGAAATAATAATTATAATAATAGAGATGCTAATTTGTCAGAGAATTCAACTAATAGTAATGCAGGTCTGTTGTTCGATCATAGATCAGGATCTAATGAAAAGTGTTCCATGTTCATGTGTTCCATGGGTTTGTCAGATAATTCGAATTCCAGTGCAGAGGTGTTATTCAAATTGGACTCTGGTGCCACCAACCATAACGTAAACGACGATGGATTGTTCATTAAAAGTATTACCTTAAAAAATCCTATTCAAATAAAAATTTATAAATGTAATATGTATGTGTATGCCACAAAGGTGGGTACTATTTTGTGTTGGTCCGAAACGGGTGTGAAATGCACAATTAATAATGTTTTTTATTCAGAAGAATTCCCTACCAACCTTTTATCAATTTGTAAGCTCACACAGGCAGGGATTAATGTCTACTTTGATACTCAAGGAAATGCAAAACTTGTTCAGGAATCTACTGGTGAGCTCATAAATTATAGTAAGTCGCCAAATCATGGATTATATAATATTCGTTTCTTTTTAAAGGATTTTTCTAAATCATATAACACAGAATCTGATGGTGATGTAAACCTTTGGCATGCTCGGTTGGGGCATCCTAATTTTACAATAATGAAGAAAATGTCGAAGGCCCGTTTCATAAAAGATTTTAATTATAATAACATAGAATTTTTTAAGTTGTGTGTTGAAGGCAAACAGTGTAAATTACCTCACAATCCATCTGCAAACAAAACCTCTCGTCCACTTGAATTGATTCACTCTGATCTATGTGGACCCATGCAGACTACCAGTTATAATAATAAACAATATATACTAACATTTATTTATGATTTTACAGCTTTTGCTACAGTTTATTTACTGGAAAGCAAAGACCAGGTTTATGAATATTTTCTCAATTATGAAGCCAGAGTTAAAAATTTCTTTGGTCGAGGTATAAATGAAATAACGGAACTGAATACATGAATGTGAGACTTAAGATGCAATGCAAGTTACTTGGCATTGTTATTGGTAACACCGTACCATTTTGTTCGCAAATGAACGGCCGTGCAGAGCGTTTCAACAGAACATTGGTTGAGAAAGCTCGCACAATGCTGTTACATGCTAAGATGAATAACAGATATTGGTCGGAGGCTGTACTATGCTCGACATATCTTTATAATTGAACTTTCAACTACAGGGGTGAATATCCAGCGAAGCTTTGGTATAACAAAGATGTAGATTTATCTAATGTTAGTGTTTTTGGCTGTGATGCCTATGCTTTGATTCCAAAAAAGAAAAGAAAAGACAAATTTGATAGTAAAACAATCAATCTCGTATTTGTTGGATATAATCCTGAGGGATATCGGTTACTGAATACCAGCACCGATGAATTGATTCCTGATAGAGATGTAACCTTTGACGAAACAAAATTTATTAAAAATTTAAATAAAAATTTAGAAAATAGGGAACAGGTTGCATCTACAAGTACATCGATGACTAATGTAAATGGGAACTCAAATTATGATAACGTAAATCAACATAACGTAAGTCATTATGACATTGAAAATATAGAAAATATAACTATTGATGAACCGAACGCTGATGAGCTTTGCCATTATGCCTATTCAGTATTTAATGAGTATCCTACAAATTTTCAGGAGGCTGTAGCCTCAGATAATAAGTCTGAATGGGAGGCTGCCATAGCCAAGGAGTTGGAGGCACTTCATGCCAATAATACTTGGACTCTGACAGACCGTCCATGTAATGTAAAGCCTATTAGTAGTCAATTTTAAAATTAAAGAGGATAGCGATGGTGTTAAGCTGTATAAAGCTCGCTTGGTCGCTTGTGGTTTCGAAGTTAGAAAAGTGTTCGATTTTAAAGAACTGTACGCACCCGTAGCCAAAATGAGTACGCTCCGTGCCCTTCTGGCACACTGTAACAATCTCGGATATATTATCTCTCAAATCGATATTAAAAATGCCTTTCTTTATGGGATATTGCATGATGATGTCTACTTAGAGATCCCGGAAGGCATCTATATTAACGTAGATCACAAAAAGAAGGTCCTCAAATTAAATAGGGCTTTATATGGTTTAAAACAGGCTCCTAAAGCCTGGTTTGAAAAATGGAAGAAATTCATCACTTCCATTGAATTTGTACCATCTAGACATGATGAATGCCTGTATTCAAATAAAAATCCAGAAGGTGCTGTTTTCATCCTCGTATATGTTGATGATATTTAGATATGTGGACCTAATGATAGTATAATTAAAGATATTAAAGTAAAACTCAACAACACTTTCAAGACCCATGATTTGGGCAATGTGAGATCTTACCTCGGGTTGCAAATTATTTATAATAAAAACACTAGAACATTAAAACTAAATCAAAAACAATTAATAAATAAAATAGCTGAAAAATTTAAAATACAAAATTACAACCCTGTTTATACACCAATAGAAGAGAAATTATACCTGTTGGTTGATGACACTAAAGAAAAAGATGAAAAATTGTGCACTCGTTATAAGGAGCTACTCGGGTGTCTTATGTACATTATGCTCGGGACAAGGCCCGATATCTGTTATGCTAAATCTTATTTTGGACAATTTCAATGTAATCCTAATAAGGCTGTTTATTCACATTTATTGAGTAGAGTTGATTTATCGTCATGTTCCTAATTCGAAACAAATTGTTTCTTATGTTGATGCTGACTGGGCAAATTGCCCCAATACTCGAAAGTCAGTCAGTGGTTATTGTGTCTTTGTACATGGCAATTTAATTTTATGGAGAAGCAAAAAGCAGTCTTTGGTTACATTATCAAACACTGATGCAGAGATTGTTACTCTTTGTGACTGTGTACTCGACACTATTGCTATACGTAATATTCTATTAGACATGTTTGTACCTATTTTGTCACCGTGCCTCATATTCGAGGATAACGATAACTGTATTAAATTTGCCAATGGCTCATTTGGCAAAAAGCATCTCGACGTTAAATTTTATTTCTTTCGAGATTACGTTGAAGCCAAAATTATAAGTATGAACAGAGTGCCAACCCTGGACCAGTTGGCTGATGTGTTCACTAAAGGATTGGGACGTACAAAATTTTTGAAATTTAGAGCTTCATTGCTTAACTTGAATGCTTAACCGCAATTTTTGACATAACCTGAAACGTCCAATGACTTAGTGTCCCTGAATAGACACGTTAACCTTGTACATACGACAGACTTACACAATACCGCTGTTTAATTTTTGAATGTATTTTTACTAAGTCGTTCCTCATTTGGAATGTGTTGTATTTAAATGTAAACCACAAATATTTTAACACGTGATATATTTTTTTTGATCAATCTATAGTTACCACATTTTGTGAATTTATACCTGTACTGTTCTATGTTTACCTGTTGACAATTGTCATAATTTTTCTTTGAGACTGCACACTTAGTATATGTAACTTTTGTGATACTTGATTTGTTTGTAAACTATCACAGGTTTGGGGGGAGGTGTTAATGTATACTTCTGTTGTGGCAAACCTGCGCTCACATAATTTATTATTGACTCACATTCTGACATCATTATTTAGTTTAAAGATCTCGCCCACGCCTATATGTAATATATTAATCGATAATTTGATAATCGATGTTTGTCATTATTCGATGTAAACCTCGATTGCTGAGATATTATTGTTGATATGATATGAAGATTTGTCCTTTGAAAAACGTAGATCATGGCGGTTCTCAATAAACTAATCAACAGTTGCTCGTGTTTTATTCGCTAATATTCACTCTAGTCATTTAAAATATTAATATAAGCCAGTGTAGGTGGAGTGTAGAACAACAAATATTGAAACAGCAAACCATCAAGAAATCGTTCAAAAATTTAGAGAGGTCTGTTTGTTTGTAATGGATTCTGTGAATGGCTCATTATTAGAATCAGTTATAAACAAACAAACCTATTTTGGATAACATACACCATCACCCCTTTTTTTTTCAACTATAGCGCTCCCAGTGGCTATGGAAAGTCCCAATCAAACAGAACTCTTAGGCCCATATTCACAAACATCATTTTATTGAGGTGAGGTCTGATCACTTTACACAGAAAAGATAAGTACAGACTTCCATCTTAGAAAATGTTTATTAACGACGTTAGTACAACGACTGACAAACGGACAACATTCTCCGTCGAGCAGTGGCGGAAAGAATATTATGTTGGTGATCAGTGTCGCCACATGCAAAACGAATAAGTGTAATAATATGTTACATACAGTGTTAGTCAATGTGATGTTCTGTGTTTGTGAGGTAGTGAGGGAATCGTATCCCAACACCCCCCTGCGATTCAAAACGGACGAACGAACATATAAGAAAAAATGTGTCACACAGTGTACGTATTTAAAAATAAAATAAAAAATGAAAATAAGCAATAGCAGTCAAAATTGTTACATATAAATGTCATATAAAATTGCTATATATATAAAATGGTAAAAATATTAGGTATGTCGTTGACTAGTATTATGATGTACAATTAAAATGTGTGTGGATTTATATATCAATTGTTTTATCTTAAATATATCGTGTAATTATTAACATGAGGTATACATTTAACCTTCTGTTATAGTGTCACATCTTATAAATATTGTGTGATTTTAATTTGAAAATATATATATAAAAAAGGCAGGTCGGAGAGATCAATATCTCCTCATCATCAGCTGTGGAGAGATAATATCATTATGTATATGTCCTTATAATTAGTTGTGTGGGGTTTAGGTAGAAATGCTTTTGTGGGAATCAATTGTATTTGTTGGGGGATGCTGATGCCAGTAAGAGAGGCAGATCAGCAACGGGGAACCTATTGAATATTGTGATGTGAAGTGTGAAACAACATATGGACCGCTCGGTTTACAATAGGCGCTAAAAGACCGACGCCCATCTGCAGTCCAAAACCAAATATCAAAAATTTTTAGGGTTATGTCAATTAAGACTATTGGCCAAAAAGTTGACTTGTTTGGAGGATTCTCATAACGATATTTTGGTATGTTTTCTGATCATGTGCTTTAGTTAATATATCAGCGACTTGATCAGATGACCTAATATCATTAAAACTTATTAATTTCTGTTGGAAAGCTTCCAATACTGCGTAACATTTGATCGCTAGGGACCTGGAGCATTTCTGGCCTCCCCCAGATGCAATATGGGACGCAGATATATTGTCCTCGTAGACTTGCACTGGGTTGGTTACAGAGAAAACACTCTCAGTAAGTCTCCAGATCACATATATATCGTCTAGTGCATCATTCAATGCAATTAGTTTGGCTGCAGTCGACGAGGTTACAACCGTGTTTTGCCTATGAACGGCCCAATTTAACAAGTCTCCGTTAACGAATATCATGTAGCCAGTTGTGGAGCACCCTTTCTCCAGGTTATTAATATTAATAGGTGAATCGTCTACGTCGGGTGCATACGACGCATCGACAAAAGCTTTTATGTGAGTTTGATCAGAGTGGAAGACTAGAGAGAAATCCCTTGTGGTTTTGAGGTATCTAAACGACGAACATAATTTTTAATTTCAATATTGGAGGATGCCTGAACACGTGACAAGTAATTGACGTCAAAGGCAATATCTGGGTGGGTCAGTCTTGCCACATATAGCAAATTCCCAATCATAACCCTATATTCGGTATCATCCAATCCATTTTTTGGCTTATTTATCTTTAATCCCGTCTCCATAGGTGTGGAAGATGGATTGCATTCCGTCATTCCAAATTTCCGGAGAATCTTATCAATATATCTATTTTGTGTTAGTATAATTTGTTTCCTAGGGGTATCTCGACTTATTTCCAATCCTACAAAAAAAGTTGGATTATATTCTATTTTTAATGTGAAATTTTTATTGAAAATATTTATCAAGTCTTGTGTCCACTTATCGTGGATACTAGCCAACAACATGTCATCCACATAGACTATTAAGAGTGCCATTGCACCACTATTATCTTATTTTATATATAAACATCTATCTATTTTTGATTGAATGAATCCAGCTTGAATTATTGTTGAATTCAACAAGTCGTACCAACTCTTGGAAGACGTTTTCAGTTCATATATTGACTTTATTAATCTTAGGCAATTGTTCTCGCCTAGTTGGCATCCTTTGAGGTTTAATATAAATATAGGGTATTTTATTTGTGAATTAAGGAAAGCTGTTTTTATATCGAATTGTGTTATATTTAGACTATATTTGTTTGTGATAGATAATATCCATCTTATCAGCCAATATTGGATTACCGGGGCATATGTTTCAGTTAGAGAATAGTGATTAAGATCTTTAAAACCCCTTGCAACCAACCTGGCTTTCGGTATGTGAACGCCTTGGTTGTCGGGTTTTGTGGTGAAACACCACTTCGTATCCACTAACCTCACATTTCTCTCCCTTGTGACGACTTCCCACACGCCCATATCAGATAATGACTTCAGCTCGTCAGTAATGGTTTGTTGCCACTCTTCCTTAAAATGATTATTTTCAACATCCTCCTATTTTTGAGGGATGTGGTCCTCAATATAATTTTTGTATCTTGATTTGTTTCTAACATAAACATCCGTCAGAACAGCCAATGACCAGAAACTGAAATCCAGATCGGAGTCAAACAACATAGCCCTTGTCCTTGCCATGATTGTTTGATTCTGCCTTTCGGCCATCGCATTCAATTCTGGTGAATACGGAACAACAGGCTCAAGGTTTACGCCGTTGTACTCACAGAATGTTTTCATGTTTGAGTCAAGATACTCCCTGGCATTGTCACATCTTAAAGTGGCTATTGGGTGATCCGGGAATTTCGATTTTAATTTCATGTATAGTTTCTTAAACTCCTCGAAAACCATTGATTTTTTTTCAATAGTGGAGATAAAAGTATATTTTGTGACATGGTCCACGAATATCAAAACGTACTTTTCACCATATATGCCTGGTGAGAAGGGGCCCATTGTATCCGATGAAACGAGTTCTAGTTTTCTTTCCGGTCTAGTGCGAGTTCCACTGTGTCCTAATCTTTTAGATTTCGCTTTCACACATATCCCACACAGACTGAATTTGTCATCACGAAGTGTAATTCCGTTTGGAATACCTCTTGAGACCTTTGTCAAGAATTTTAAATTTTTCCTGATAAGTGTCCCAATCTCCTATGCCATATCATTTTTTTATCTATTTTTAATTTTTCTATATTCTCGCTGATTTCTTGATCATTGTTTATTATATCATTATTATTTGTTATATTATTATTATTATTTATACCTACACCCTCATTCATTTCACTACCACCTTCATTTGTTTCATTATTTCGTGGGTCATTGCTATCATATTCATCGTTAGCGTTTATTATAATATTATTATCTACATTATTATTATTTGTGTTTTCTTGTGTATTATTATTGATATTCTCTCCATTCTCCTCATTTTCCTCCTGACTTTCCTCAATAATTTCCTCTTCTACTTCGTATTCCATCCATTAATCCTGGGAATTTATATTGGGCATACATGCCAATTTATTTGATTCGTTATTATAGGGACATATTTTATTTAAATCATCTTCATTTTCTATAATATTGACTGTGGATTCCGGTACAATTTTGAGGCATTTCTGACTTTTGGTTATTATTATATGTCATTTTCCCCTGATCTATATTTTGATTATAGTTTTGATTTCTATTTGTGTTATTATATCTATTATAATTTCCTCCATATTGGAATCTCAGATTTTTATTATTTTGATTGAAATTACGAAATTTATTATTATAATATCTTGACTTCTTCTCGTCATATAACCTATCCGATCTTTCAATTAACATGGCATGGAGTATTTCGATCGTTTTTTGATCCTGGCTTAAGGTATTGAACTCCAGCCTTGTCATGTAATAGTCCATGTTCAGTGATATTAGGAGTTGTTCTATCTCCTCCTATTTGTCTAAATTTTTACCGCAGTCCCTTATTTTTTGGGCTGATCTAGAGAACACGTCTAAGTAACTTCTCATATTTCCATCACTATTAAATTTTAATCTCTGAAAGGCCTGCTTCGCGTTAATATATGTAACCTGCGTGCAGCTTTTTTACCTTTCATCTAAGACTTTTAAAATTTGGTTTATTGTTTTTAAATCTTTTACCCTTTCAATTAATTCGTTGTTTAATCCCTGATAGATTAAAGCCTTTCCTTTTTCTTGATTGCGGAAATATGCCATCCTGTTAGCTGAACTAGCATTGCCAGATTCAGGGTTTAAAAAACTGTTTAATTCCAGTCCCAAAAATAGCACTTCGGTCTCAACATCATGCATTATCGGATATAATCTCTCTGCATAGAGTGTTGAGACCATCGTGCTCCTCCAGGCATCATAATTCCTCCCATCGAATACCTTTTTTGTGTCAAATTGTGACATTTTATTATTAGATTTTGGGTGTTCGGGAGTTTAGATCCTACCTCAGAAACACAAGAACTTAATTCTTGGTGGTAACATGGTCTCAACCGCACGATAATGCACAACACGGTCTTAGCCGCTCGATCGGGAATGCAAGTTAAATATATTATACTATAATATTCAATAATTAGTCAATATTCTAAATTAAATCTTACGAAATATGTGTTGCCGACGATGAGGTGATCTCTCCGCCATTGTTTCTTCTTCTTGAGCGATCAAATTACTGTGATTTTATCGTCGAAAATGTTCGAAATTAAATTAATCAAAGTCCCAAGTCTTGTTTCACTATACAGATGATTCTATTAAACACGTTGAAATTCGAATTAATACACAGTGCAAAAATTATTTAACTAGTATGAAAAGGATTACTGCTGAAAGGAAAATAATTTATCAGCTTTCATCAATTGAATCGATCTCTTATTGTGTATGAACAGAAAAAAATCTGTCACTAATGTCAATGTTCAAAAATGTAGGTTTCCTATTGTTGGACTCGATGAATCTCATCCAACAAAGATTTCCTTTTTCTACAATTCTCAACCAACAAGATAAAGTTTGAAGGCTATCGATGTCACCTTTCAAGTTTCAACTTTACTTGGGATTTGGTTGAGAATTTACCTAAAAATATATTGAAATTTAACTTTATTTTACTGAAATTTTGATTTTTTTAAATTAATTTTGAGCAAAATCACACGAATTATTTATTAATTAACTTAAACTTTTTACTTATCTTTAATTTTTCGATTCTGTTTTCGTATTTTTTCCATGATTTTCTTCTGCTACCTTGCCCAATTGACACCAAAATCCGACAATTTTTACTCTGCAACTTTTGAATTTTCAATCTTCATCCACTATTTCACTCCCTGGAACACAGTATGAACAATTGCCAACCGTTTTTGATAGTGTGCATTGATCTAAAAAACCATAAAATCCTCTCGTATCTGATTTGTTTTCTCCAGACTTTCGACTTTGACGTTTTCACAGGCGCCCAAGATTTTACCGTTGTTTTCATTAAATTTCACTTTTAATTTGTTGATTTACTTTAATTAAACTTTTAACTTTTTCAGGATAGTTACTTTAATCACTGAATCGAACTTTTTGTTCACAAATTTTAACTTTTCCTACCACTTTGCGTGGAGCTATCACTCGGCACTAAGCCTTTCACTTTGCGTGAAACATGAATTTTCAAATTTTAACAAATTACACGATTATCACATATCACATTTTAATTACAGGACTTATTTCTCTGATCCGCAGCTCTGCTAACATATTGAGGTAAGGTCTGATTACTTTACACAGAAAAGATAAGTACGGACTTCCATCTTAGAAAATGTTTATTAACGACGTTAGTACAACGACTGACAAATGGAGAACATTCTCCATCGAGCAGTGGCAGAAAGAATATTATGTTGGCAATCATTGTTGCCACATGCAAAACAAATAAGTGTAATAATATGTTACATACAGTGTTAGTCAATGTGATGTTCTGTGTTCGTGAGGTAGTGAGGGAATCGTATCCCAACAAATTTTAACCTACCTTCACTTAAACTTCACTTAAAAATGACTTTTGGCACAATTTTGTATTTAAGAGAGTAGTAACATTCAATTTTTACATTAGAACTCTCATAAGAAATTCAATGTTCCCACATTTTTAAGTACGAAATTGTGCAAAAAACTTTTTTAAAGTGAAGTTTAAGTGAAGGGAGGATAAAGTGATGTTTGTGAATATGGGCCTTAACATCTACATGGAGCACATCTACACTAGTGTACAAACTACCCCGTATCAATCGACATCAACTAATCAGAATAATCAAGTTTTCCGGATTGGGGTAATTTGTACGCCAGTGTTTATAAATAAATGCACTGTGAAATTTTTTTTTTCAATTAAATTTTGCTGTAACGAAAATCCCACCACAACTCTTTCTTCATCATCGTCATCACCATAACTATATATATATGTCATACGATCATTCAATCACGAATCGCTTCTCCTACTCTTCTCGAACCAATAATGCTGTTGCTTCGCCATTTCATATTTCGTTTGTAAAATATATTTCAGTCCACAATAAAATGTCGTTATAGTAAAAAGTCTCAAGTTCTTTCATCCTCGTTCTGTACGCCTCACATCCAAAGCAAAACATGTTTCGTCGGTAGCGCTATCTACAGATCTGATACAAAACCACTATTATGTCGTCTTCATCATATATATTTTTTATATCCTGGAAGAATCACTATTCACTTTGTCAATGTCCTCATATGTCTTGTCTGATGTGATTGTGAACTGAAGTATGAGACTAATGAGACACTAATCATTTATTTCTTTTTCTTTATTCTCCTATGTTTTTGTCGGCTTACTGAACCATAATGAATACGAAAACATCAAACCTACCTGCATCCAAACTGCCGATTAAGTTAGTAATTTTGTCTGTATTATGTATTTCTCATTTGTTCAAATGTCATAACTTTATCTTTAATTTTGTTGAACTTTAGATGTTGGAAATCGCTCTATATGAAACTGACTTCCGTAAAAATTCGTTATCAAGATGTTGACATTGAATCTGAACTTTCAAGCTGTTTTCAACATTTCAAGGAAGGCATTTTTCAATTTTCCTCGCCCTTACCTTTCAATCACATTGAGCTACGCGAGAATAAGAATTCTTCTTTCATGGAATCTTTCTATCTGCGATTAGCAAAAATATTGGTGACTATTTCTTCGTCTTCTGCGCACTCGAGAATGATTCTTCTCAATCAATTATTTTTATTATTATTTCAGCATCTCAATGTAGACAATGCGAAAGAGATATTTGCTAATTATCTGCTGTACAACTGTAATAATTCTAGTAGTCTTTTACAAGAGCGCCTTGAAAAAAATATTCGAGGGGTTCTGCTTTCTACGTGGTCATTTTATGCTCAAGAGCGGATATTTTTCTTAAAATGTTACCATCATATTATTTCATCTTCAATGGACGATAATGCTTCTTACTCGGTTAGTAAATATCAAAGAACCACTAATACGTCCCAAGTGAATTGTGTTTGAAGCTGTTTTTTTTTTCAGAATGTTTTCAAAAAATTCTTATCTGAAACTTCACATCGAGAAAGATATTCATCAACATTAAAGCAGTATACTAGTTTAATTCTTAAAGAATTACCTTTGGCTAATACGTATGGAGTTTTAACTGAAATGTTGGTTCCGCTGTGGATAAGTTTTAATTTACGAGAACAGTTGGAACTTTTGAATATAATTATATTGTTGACGTCGCAGATTGAAGTTACTCTTGAGGATTTCGATTACTTAGTTGATTTAATCCAGGCAAAGTGTTTATATTTTAGCTATCTTTTTGAACTTCTCCGAGTATAACAAGATAAATTTTGTTACAGATTACATCTTTTGGAAGGTTTCAGTGTTTCTTCTATCATCACTCTCATTTAACTGCGAGTCAGAGCGAATTACAACAACAGATACATTATGGATTTACGTTTTATGCCATACAAATACTAAGCAACGGTTGGAAGTATGATTTTTTCTTATTAAGTTTTTCAACCTATATTTATTCTTATTAATTTTTTTTTTCATTTTTCAGTAAAAATATTTATGAGCACCAATCGGTAAAATTTACTAATCATAATAAGATCATGTATCCTAATTCGTACGATGAAAAACAAGGTCCCATTGTCATAGCGTGGAGTTTAGTCTTATTTCATCGAGTTATGAATACAAGTTCGTACGATGAACCCTTATCAAATCAGGGTTTCGTTCTTTTGGATGGAGATTTGTGGAAATTACTAGAAAACGCTCTACATAGTAACATAATGGTATGTAGCAGCAAAAAACTAGGATTTTTCAATTTTATTAGTAAATTTTAATTTATTTTTGTTGTATCTGTGTAGGATATACCAGCAGTTTGCAAAATAATGGAGCCAGTAATCGATGAGATGATCTATGAAATGTTCACTAAATTTGGAATGAGTGCTTTCTATTCTCAAATGACACTTTCATCCATAATTGCATTTTTTTGCAAATTTCATACATTTCCATTCAACAAATCAACTTCTGCTGTGCTCCAGTATTTTCGTCAACGTTTTCCCATTGATTGTGCTTGCTTGTTCAAGATTTTAGGTGCTATACTAAATTGGTGTGATGATATGACTCACAGAAAAGAGGTATGCTCATAATACTTCCTATTTTAATTTAAAAAAATTTTCTCACTGTATCGGTACTTACATTTGAGAATTGTTACAGGTTTTAGAATTGTTGAATCGTTTAAAATTCTCCGTTCATCAAGATGAATGTAAATTAAAAGCTGTGGAGCTGAATAAATATGTTCTAGAGTATGAATTATATCCACTTAAATATGTTGAAAAAGTTCGTATTCCCTGTGGAGTTGAAGCTGTTCCTGATTCCGAGGAAAACACTGTGACAATAAGAAAGTCACTGCCTATTTGGGATGTCATGAGGAATTATTTAATGAAGTACTTGAATGGTAAAGTAAGTATAGGCCATGTCAGTTTAATTTTTAATCCATTTAAAACTAATTTCGTGCTGCTTATATTATTACAGAGTGATAGTGATTTGTTGCAAATTATTATGGAAATGATTAGCTTCGTTGAAATTTCTTTACAAAAAGTGAAAGCTATCGACGGTGAAATTCTTCAGTTTTCTGAACTCGTTGTTCACGTGATATGGAAGTACGGTACACGATACTTACTTAAAAACTTCAGTTTTCTAATTCAAGTAAATTACTTTTCGTGTCTGTAAACAGGACATCAAGCGATTGTAGCTCTTTGGAGGAATTGAAATTGTTAGCATCTTGTATTAAGCTCCACAGCGTTTTGTTTTGCGTAATGCCCGAGGATATTATCAAGTGCTTTGAAATATACAATTTTTTACCCGGGTACCCTGTCAGAATGAAACGAAAAGATATTCAAATTTATGATACCTATCACACTCAGAGTAGAATTTACTCAATCGTTTGTTGCAAAGAAGCAAAAATAGGAGAATATCCCGTGTTGTTTTCATATTTGAATTTTTTTCATAATGTGGTTTGTATTAGCATTCGTTGTTATTCTAATTTGTTTTCTTCGCAATATGTCTTGTATCAATATCATTTGATTACAGGTTCAAAACATGTTGAAAAGTTGGTACACAGTTGCTGGATTAAAGTTTATATTTCACGTCTATAACAACGTGAATAACGATTTTTGGAAATTTAAAAATTTAGAAGATCGTAATTTAATAATATGGAATTGTATAGAAATTATTCACGAAGTATTGAATCATGGTTTAAAAGATCTTTATGATAAGAAAGACTGTGACTCTTTAGTTGATTTTGAAGATAATGAAAATGAATACGTTTTGCCAACGGCTTATTTCATTACGAGGTCTTGCGTTCTGTCGATATTGAACAACATTAACGAAAATACAATCCTATCGACAGCTATCACTGGTATATTGCTTATATAACTGCTTGTTTTGTGATTTACCCTATTTTAGTTTTAGTATGTGAATATTTTGTGGCCAGGTGATATTGCTCTTCTGGAAATCATTATTGAAAGTCCTTGTTGGACTAATGGGAAGTCAGCTATTTTCATAAATATAATAACGTATTCGTTGTCTTTGGTGCAACGTTGTTTGATTTTTATTGATGTAGAAAAAGTGAGTATTTTTCGTACGAGAAAGTATTTATTAATTAAATTTTTGCATAATAATGAAATATGAAGTTGAAATACTCCACACTGTTTTTTGTATCGTAGAAATTTAGAAAAACGGATATCTCATTTGACCATCTCTTCCAACCTGAAAAATGTCTAGCGCTGTTGAGTTACCGATACAACTGTTTTAGTGATACATTGTGCCATCTTGCTATTAAACTGCTCATCCGACTGGCTAGTGTAAGTGTTTTTCTCATCATAGTTTTCAAAATAAGTCCCAATATAATTTTATATTATTCAAATCTGGTTGACTTTCAGACGAAAGAAAATTGCATGTTCAGTTGGCTGCAGTATTCCAACGAGCTTCTTCAGAAAGAGTTTTTGTACCCATTATATTCCAACAATGAATCCACCACTATTAAAGTGAGAAAAAGTTTCTGAACAATTTTTACTCTTTCAAAAAAATGTTATTGCAGTACGTTGCTATCATCCTGAAAATTTTTACAACAAATATCATAGATTACTAATTACTTTAATTGTATAGGTTAATTTAAACGTGGGAGCTCTTGACAATATTCTTGAATGTATTGATTTTCTTCTTTTTTTTTTCCCCTCTTTATATATTCGAACGAGAACTTTACTAGATCAAAATTTTTCTCGCAATTTTATGTTCCCCCATTTAGTTAGTGGATAATGAAATACATTTAAAGAAAATTAGCGCAATAAGTCAAGCTAGAAAATGTGGGTTTATTATAAACAAAAATAACTAAATAAATAAGTACTAAAAAAAAAATCATTTGACATAATGCTATCTAAAAATCACGAACGTTTAAAATGAAGTGTCAAGGAAATTCAAAATGAATTTATTGTATAGTGAAGTTAAAGAAACGCACGCAAGTTATTAAATGATCGCTTAGCAAATAAAGTAACAGCAAGCGCTTTACGACCAGCTTCGTTGGTTCATTTAGAATTCGTCTTCTTTTGCCAGTATACTATTACTTATCTATGTTCTTAACAATAATTTGAGATTTTTTTCAATTCACTCTTTAAACTTGATCAAGATATACACCGAAGGTTTGTATATGCCGCATTTTGTTCCGATCCGCAGAAAATTACGCTTTCCCCATTGTGTTTTTAAATATCAAATTCAAATAGCCGTCATTTTGAAACTAATGAGCGGATTTAGCCCATCTTCAAACATGACCGATATAAAATTATATTTGAATTTTCCGAAAGTCGTGACAAGCCATCATTCTACGAAATCTACCTCAAACCGATTTTGTTCTTTCAGTCTTCATTATTAGCATTAATGGCTGTCTGTATTATGAAACAAATCGTAATCGCTGATGCCCTGTTGGAAATTGACAAAGTTCGCAAAGTTTGTTTGGCGAAATCAGTTCCCGATAAAAAGTGGCAAAATTTATTATTGTTTACGTCCCGGTACATTTTAGAAACCGTAAGTGTTTTAAATATCAAAATTCTTCGCTGAAAACTTATATTTACTTTTATTGTTAACTTTGTTCATGTTTCAGAGCGAGAAAAAAGAGACTTTTCTGAACAGTATGCACTGTTCGGTGATATACGTGATCTACGCATGTTGGGAGAAGAAACTCAAAGTGCCGCAGCAGTTCTATAAAATGTCCAGTGAATTTTGGAAGCATATTATGTTACCCTTCAATACTGAGCCACGGTAATGAAGCGTTCGTACTTCTTTCACTTAACTTATTAAGTTGATTTAATTATAATTCATTCACTCTTTTAGAGACACTTTCAATGGATATGGCTTCATTTTAGAAACAATTTGCTTGGAAATTTCGCGTTCGAAGAATGTCGATTCAAATCTTAAAAATGTGTTGAAGTCGTTTTTCAACTCGGGAGATTTTTTGAAATGGACCATGGTAAAATTGCGATCATATATATTAGGCGTGAACCGTTTCACATTTCCACCAAACAGAATTTAGCCAGCGTTTATGATTTCAGTATTGTTCGAACGTAATAGACGAAGTGCCAAAATTATCCATCGAGTTTGAAGCTATACCCATTCCTACTTCGACCGTTGCGGATTCTTGGAAAAAATTTCTGCAAGTTGTCACCAACCATTGCAGTGACTTAATCGAAGCACCCGGTGTAACTGCTTTTCCAATACTGGAAAACTTGACCAAAGAATTATGTAACTCTGAGTTCAGGAAAAAAGAAAAATTCCTGTGTGATGTGTACCGAATCTATTTAACTACGTGGAAGGAGTAAGTGCTGCTCAATTCCTCATTGTTTTTACTGTTGATATGGCTCTAAAATAATTTTGTTCATAGAAAATGCAGCGAAACGAACTGGCGCGAAGAATTGGTTCTTGCCAGCAAAATGTTTATTTCATTAAATAAAGTTTATCAAAATTATAATGGCCCGTACTTTCTTTCTGCTTTACTGGAAGTTGGGTATAAAATATTCCGGTTTGGAAGTAAACGTATAAATGTTCTAAACGGTGAGTATTGATCAATTGTTGTCGTTGATAATTCATAGAATCGTTCGTAATTTTCGAATCAATTTGCAGAAATGGAGGACAAGACAAATTTCTTACTAGCTTGTAGCGGTATATTGAATCATACCCTAAAAAATTTTTCTAATTTGATAATTACCGAAAATCATCTATCAGCCGAGTATCCTCCTCTTTTATTGCATCTGTGTGTATTCATCAATGTAGTCAAAAGTATGGAAGTGAATGACGAATTGATGTCCTGCATGTTACGTGAAACCGACTTTATGAATTTGGTTTTAAAAACTTGTAATAATGTTTTGGCAGTGAGTTTTTCATAAATTTACATTTTACTTCTAAATTATCATATTTTACGCTAAGAAATTTTTACCAAATTTTTTTTTTTTTTTTTTTTTTACAGATTAGTTGTGGAACGAAAACCGCTAAAATATTATTGCAATTCCAAAACTTGATGTTCGAAAAGTATCCTTATCTTAAAACCAATTTCTACAATAACAATCCCGTGCTTAATTTCTTCCAAATAGTTTTTCCCGGAGAGTTGCCTTCCGACTTGAGCGAACCATTGCAGCTGTTCAATGTAAAAATCTTGTTTTATTTTTGAGATTCTTTTATCAATAGTCTTCTTTGCTAATATGCAATGTTTGATGTTGTAGGTAGCCGAGCGAAACAATCTGTTTAGATTTGGATTAAACTTTATATCAAATCTAACCTCCGAAACGTCTAATAATTCTAAAAATTTATTATTCGACTTTCACTCGAGAAACAAGCAATATTTATACGCAATTCTTCGACGGGTAATTATTTTTTTCTATTTGTTCTTAAATTTATGCTATTTTTCCAATTTTAATCGTCGTGGATTGTTTCAGATTTCAATAAGCTTGAGGAAAGAAGATCTGTATCTATTGATTGCGGCTGTGACTTTTTATAAACGAGTATCTCAACACATTCATTACTGCAAATTCAACGAAGTAGAAGATTTGGTTGATACTATGGTATTGTCTAATTGCTATTTATTATTTTAAATTAATATTGCAGTTCATTTCAGAATTTATATGCTTCAAAGCTTCGATCTGTCTATCTTGATCTTTTTATTATTTTTATTTTTTAAAGCAAAGAACGGTGTCCGAGTAAGGTAATTTTGATGAAAGATTTTGACTGAGAATACTAAAGATTTAATAAGCGACGGATGGTCTCTTTTTCGTTTTCTCGTTTTGTAGTCAGTTCATTTTCTTTCGGAAAATCGAAATGTAAATTGGAACTATGCTTTTCATACATTTTTTTACTTTTGTATTTTTATGCCTTGTTTTATAGTTTCTTCTGTTCGATATGATAAGGAAAGCTGCATCTCTTCTGATTCAACCCTCAAAATTGTGTTCACTCCTACTTAATGTGCCTTCGCATCATTTAATACAATATTTTGAAGATACCGATTGCGTTTCAAATTCGTTTGGCATTATTAATAGCACCTACGAAAGGTGACTAAATCATTAATAACGTTTTGTTGATTATTAAGGGAAATTAATGAAATTATGTTTCATTACTGGGTGGATTTCTTTCAGTTTGATGTATCTTGTAAAAATCGGTGTTCAGACGCTTTCTACATTTTGTATTGGAGCCGAGACCATATTGTATGGCGTGTGGCCGAGTGAGGACTGGAATTTCAGATGGCTAAATAAAGTCAAAAGTAAAGACGAATGCTTATTTCCTCTTCTATTACTCGACCATGAAAACGTGCAAGAAGATTTCTCCATTTTAGCTACATTCATAACATTGGAACATGTAAGTTTTAAAATAGTTTCGTTGCCGCGTTTAACTTGTATTATCTTTGATGATGAAATATTTTTGGTGTGTTCCAGAAAGCTATAACAAAACGTATGTCTATTGAAAGGTTGCCTTCCGTGGAAAGCCTATCATCGAATAAAATTACTCTCCTAAATTACGATGAATCCGGCGAAACATTGTCCGATTTAAGCATATTTTTATTCTCGCAGTCTTCGATGTACTTACTGCATCCTCACATCGATCAGTCCAAAAAGTTGTTTTTCGTCAATCAGATTTTCGTAAATCTGGTAATAACATTTTTTTTTCTTCTGTTATGGTCGAAGTGGCATCAGTTTTAAATAATGCTTTTCGTTTTGTTTTTATTAAGTTTTGTCTAGATGTTTTCATTTAAGAAATTTTCTTCCTTGAATATATGCTTCCCTTTCAAGGAGGGTGGAAATTGCCCCTTCTAGATTTCTTAGTTTATCTAAGAAAAATATTACTCCCATTTGTCGAAATTTTATGGATGGTTCTAATTGTGACGTACCCGTAATGTAGATTCTTTCTGTAACGAAATCAGTTTAACTCATTTAATCTTCTCGACGAGAATAAAGTTTGTTCTTATACGCCCATTGTTCGTTTAAGTTTGAATTTTGGAATTGAATCGCGAAAATAAATTAATTCATTCTGTCTTCAACATTCGAAAAAAAACTATTTCAGTTGCTGAAAAATTCTATTTTCATTTTTCCATTGCAGAAAGAATTCATTCGTAATGCGATCAACGATGTTGTACCTAAATTCTCTGTTCTGCCTGCTGCATTAGAAGATTGTGAAACATTGAAATCGATTTATACTGATGCTATCACTGACGAAATTACGACGCAAACCGATCAAAATAATCAAATGTCATCTGGAGAAATTGAAGAAAATAATAAATTACTTTTAGCTACGCTTCATGTTGTCGCGGGATTGTTTTATAAGTTAATTACCACATTCAAACATAGCTAAAAATTCCATAGCACGTATTATTGTAAATAAATTTTTTTTACGTCTAAAATCTTTTCAGATTTAAATTCCGAGTCTGTCTTTTTTTTACTATCATATTTTATTCGTTATCACCTTGATACTTTAATAAATAAACACCGTATCTTGCGAATTGAAAGTACCTAGGTAAATAATACAATTCACTTATAAGAAACGTTTGTCTGTATTTTCCATATCGGATTGGCATTTATCAATTGTCTACTTAAATCATTAAGTATGCGAGTAATATCTCAGTTGTAATGGACTGAATGTAATTTATCCTTGAAATTCCGTGTTAATTTGTAGTCGAGAATAAACTGGGTTCGAATCGTTTGACTTCGAACCATTGCATTTGCTTTACTTTTGACCACCTCTCAACAAATAGTTTCGACCTATGGTTTCGACATATTACATCCAAAAAATTCTGTGATTCAACATTCCAACACGATGTTGGATGCTCATAACCGGACTCTCATTTTTCCATTAATGAATTTGTGTTTCATTTCACATAGTTGTCTCACTGACCAGTGATACACAGAAGCTACACAGTCATAGGCGATAGTACAAAATATTTATTTCCCATTAATATTATAAAAATGTGATTAAAATATTAAAATTATAGTCATTTCAGTCGAATACTTGCGGACAGAATATGTACACGAAGTATTTTACATAGTTCGATTGTAATACGGACGGTTGATCATAATTCTCTTATAGAGATGAGAAAAAACAATGATAAATAAAAATATGAAAAAAAGAGAACAGAGAGAATCACAAGAGTTTAAAATAATGAGTATGAAAATCATGCTAAGAACAGGAGTCAAAAGAGTTTTCAATTTTCAACATACATAGACTAGAGATGATTTCAAAATTATAATATTGCAGAGAAAAAAAAGACATTGCTTATCTTGGCGTTTTACGCTGACACAAAACATCATATCTATAGAATATAGGACAGTAAACTTGAAAGTCCAGGAGAAATAATCATGTGATAAAAATAAAATTAACATTGAGCTTTACACCGAACGTTAATGTTAAACATCTGGTAAAATGTAAGATTCACGTGATAGCATACTGCGGGATATACGGCGGCATGTGAGGAGGAAATATTATTTATTTAGCGGTCAACTAACTTGACCTATGCATTCAGTCACTTGATACGAAATTTACATTAAATTAATCCGGAAAAAACGGGGACAACGTCTTACAAACTAGAACTAAATCATTAAAAATGAGATTCCAAGATATTGATCGTGAAGCAATTATATTACTTGGGAAATTCGATAAAAAACTAAATTTTTAAAAAGGAGGTAAGGTCGTTAATTAAAATGAAACATGCAGGAAGAAAATATTATTGGTCATTTCTTTAGGAGAAAAGGGCGAAACAGCAATAATACAGTAAGCAGAAGAATAAGAATCAGATTCTTGTACTTCGGAAGGCTGAAGAGAGGTCAGCATCCGTTTCGTTATTAGAAAAATACCTGAAAACAATTTTTTTAAATTATTTATGCAACCCTAACTACATCTCAAAAAAAATTATTAATACGCAGTGGTCCGACTCAAATCTAAAAAAAAATTAATAATTTTTTCATTTCCTCTAATTAATTCATGAAAAACTAAAATCTATAACAAAATATGATTCCTATTTTTTTTTTTTTTTTAATTTAAAAATTACCAGAAATAACTGAGCAGGAATATTCGTTTACTCCAACACATTTAAGAATTAATTCTTTGACATTATTCCTATTCGTCCACTTTGGATGCCAAAAATACTAGAACCCCTCCACTTCCTCGTCTGAGTCATCTAAAGACAAATTTTTGATGTCGAATAAAAAAACAATCCTCACTTCTGCCCATTCCAAATTTCCGAGGGCATACGCAAGATTTAAATAAACATTTACAAAAATTCTATAAAAATTCTATAGATCCTTTTTTTCTCTCTATTCTTTTATTCTTTACTTTCTTACTTCTGGTTTTTCGGTTGAGTAAGGGGCAAGCGTAGGCAGTAGATTTTTACATTTGATCCTAAATTCACAAACGTTCCTGAATTTTTTTCAATATTTTTTTTTCTTTTTTAATTTATTTTCTAAATTGTCCGGAAAAGTTCACCAAGCAGAAAAGCAGACTTCCAGACAGAGAAATAGACTTTCGATAATCGTATTTTACAGAGGTTAAGTTAATTTATTTTTTCTCGATCCATTCATTCATTTCCGGAATTATTTAATAAGTTATTTCATGTTCTATGTCTATCTTACAACCGATAACGAACTAACATATTAAGTAACATACAAACTGTCTGATACAATAAATCATTTAATGAATATTTTTTTGAAGAACCGACTACGTATTAGCTCTTTACTGCTAATCAAAGTTTTAAAAATTGAAAAAATATTTTAGATTCGAAATGAAATTACACAAAATAGAAAACTGATTAAAAAATTCATAAATTCCGGTAAAAATACTTCAATAAATTACCCAAGAGGTTCTTGACGTAGTACTACGTTCAATAAAATATTCGGGGTAAGGGTATAACTTTCGGTTGACTGCTACGATCCGATCTTTTTTTTTCTTTAATTAAACCTTTGACAGAGATCAGTAATCTAAACAAGTAGGCACAACTTCAATTCGATATTGATTACTATATTTTTTCCCGAAATTAATCTAATTAAAGAGACAACGTATTCCATGACTTTTAACAGAATATAGTGAAAGAAAATAAATTTTCTTCAGACATTAGTCCTATTTTTTCGATGTTACGAAAAATGAAAAACTCGACTTTTTCCAGTTCGTTAATTAACTCGGACCACTGATTGATACTTTCAGTTGATAAATAAACAGTCTTACTTGTGATCCGATATCATTTGCGCTGAGCATCTACCACAAACGTACAAGGTTGGTTGGTCGCTGCAGCCACTGTGGTCAATAAGTCTACGTCCCGGATTTATCTGTTGCCACCAAGTATTCAGGCTCAGGTTCTGATCCAATCTACATGGCGATGAACTCGTGGAAGGTAAACTGGATCTGTGAGAGCTCGAGGTGGACGCACCAAAATACGGTGAATACGGCGGAGGAGCATCATATTCGACAGGATTATGTCCGTCAGCAGAATCCGACGAACAGTGCATAGCTTGAATCGTTGTTTTGGCTCTAGAAACAGCGCTTTTCATTTTGCATTCACCTGTAAGATGACCCGAAAAAAATAATGAAGGCTCGACATATCGGAAATTCTGCAAGTACAACGCAATACTTACTGGAAAACTGAACTTCTCGATCGACTTCCACTTCATCAGGTAATTCACTCACGACAATCTTTTGGGCTTTCATTATAACACTACTTTTTTGAGATAATTTCAGGTAGGAGTCGGTAAATTTCTTCAGTCCATCCTTTATGCGAATAAGTTTTATTGCTTTGTTCTCTTTCTCTTTTTGAGCAACTGAGAAGAATACAAAATAAAGTAAATGTGCCTAGAAAGTTTTTGTTACGCGCTATAAAATTACCTTCAACTCGAGCAATTTCGGTTGCTCTTTCGGCTTCACGTAATTTTTCAGTCAATGTTTGGGATTCCTCGCGGCTATTCCATCTTTCAAGCACTTTAGTCTTTTCTTTCGATAATTTATTTTCGATTTGTTCACAATCAGCAACTTTATTACGAGCTTTTTCAATAGTATGTTCGCCTTCCAAAATCAATTCGAACATTTGTCTAAATTTCTTTAAATTTTCTATGAAAAATAAAATGAAAGTAAATGTTATAAAAATCGAAATACATTCGAAGGAACACTGAAAACAATTATCAAAAAAAAATTAACCTCAAACATTGAAAAATATAATCAATTCCTACCCAATAATTCATTATGAATTTCAGTCCATAGGAGATTCAATTCCAAGAGCAAAGAAAACGAGTTCTTGATGCGTTCGTTAGATTCGTGGTGAGCCCATTTCAATAAATCTTCCAAAAAGGTTTGATGAGATCTGATATGTGTTTTACTGGACGAGCGCATATCATTTAGATCCGATAAAATTAAATTTATTTCCGAGTACGATTTCAAACGAATACTACCGCTGAGAAGAAAGGGAAAGTAAAAAATTTGAATTAAACAAAAACTAAAACAGAAGAAAAGTTGAAATCAAACGTACCGTTTTATTGCTTTAGTTGCTTTGTCCATTTTAATAATAGGATCAGCAAAATTATTCAGTTTTATTGAAATTTCATACTACAATAAATCGACAAAATGTACTATAAAAAAGCTCATAAATTACAAAAAACAATTATTCGTCCCACAGGAGCATTAATTCTCAACTACAAAACAGTGACTAAATACTAATGAGTGAGCTCTGAGCAGGGGAACATTCAAGATTGGATTTAAACTTTACTGATAGTAAAATCGAACTACACTTTAAAATACAGAAAACAAGCTACATCGCTAGACGATGCAGCAACAAGGTTACCCAAGAGAGTGATTAGTGAATGGGATTACAGGGTGTTGTTATTTCTACCAGCTTGGGGGAGGAGTTTCTCGGATCTGTACTGAATATGAACGAGATTGCTCGAACTCCCTGGGTGTTACTTTACGTAACATGTTTATTACATTTAATCTTTTCACATGTGGCGACACTGATTGCTGACATAAACGGTAATAAATCTTTTTCATAGATGATAACTCGTTTTTATCTTTTCCTCATCAAGTGATCAGAACTCACCTCAATATGGTAGGTAGAGCTACGGATCGGAAAAAGAAGTACAGTAATTAAAATGTGTTAATTGTGTAATTAATCAAAAGTTAAAATTTCGTGTTTAACAGAAAGTGGAAAGGCTTAGTGCCGTTTGATACCTCCACGCAAAGTGGATGGAAAAGTGTTAAAAATTTGTGAACGCAAAGTTTGTTTCAGTGATAGAAGTAAATATCCTGAAAATTTAAAAAAGTTTAAAATCAGTGAATCAAAAAGTAAAAGTTTGAAGTTAATGTAAACAAAGGTGAATCCTTGGGCGTAAGTCGAAAAATTCGAAGAAGATAGTTGGGAAAGCAGATTGAAAAGATCCTGTGGATAAACAAACCAGTCATCGAAAGTGAAATAGTTGGAAACTGCTCATGCTGTGTTCTGGATAGAAAAAGCTGAGTCAGAGAGATTGAAGTTTGACGAGTTCCTGAGAAGAAACGGCGAAACTTAGTGTCAATTCCCATAATTAATAATAATAATATAAATAAAAAATTAATAATGCACAGGAGATTGGGACATTTGAATGCCAGATATTTACAAAAATTAAAAAATTTATCAATAGGAATACCCGAAAACATTAATTTTAGAGATGAAGATTTTGTAAACTGTCAAATATGTTGTATAGCCAATAATTCAAAACTGGGTCATACAGGGATAAGAACTAAACCAACCCGAAAATTGGAATTAACATCGTCGGATATCATGGGTCCATTTACGCCCTCTGTGGCTAATCAAAAATATATTTTAACCTTCATAGACCATTTTTCGAAATATACATTTGTCATGCCCATAACCAATAAAAATCAGGTAACAAACGAATTTAAAAACATCATAATGTCTATGAAAAATAAATTTCCGGAATATCCCATAGGGACAATAAGGTGCGATAATGCAAAAGAATACACCGATACAAAAATAATAAATTATTGTAGAGAAATAGGCATAACAATGGATTATGTGGTTCCATATTCTCCCGAATTGAATGGTGTTGCCGAGAGGCAAAATCAAACTTTAATGAGGAGAGTAAGGGCCATGTTAATTGATGCTAATCTCGATATAAAATACTGGTCTTATGCTGTCGTAACAGCAGCCTATTTAATCAATAGATCCCCTACCAAAGCTAATGAAGGGTTCAAGACACCATATGAATTATTTTACGGAAGGAAACCAAACCTAAAAAACTTAAAGGTATTCGGTGCACTCACGTACAGACATATACCCATAGAAGTAAGGAAACAAAACGCCACAAAGGCAAAATCTAAATCAAAAGAAAAAATTGACCCAAAATTGGCACACAGGGCGGAAAAGAACATATTGATGGGCTACACAAACACAGGGTATTGTCTTGGAGATCCATATAATTCAAAATCACATATATCATGCGACGTTAAAGTAGATGAAAGCCAGAATATAAAATCACTATTAATTAACAAAAAACCTCTTACAATAAAATCAGCAGATTACGATTATGATTTAGGAATAATAAATCCTATAGTTATGAATGTCAAAGTAAAATATAATAAGGCCTACATAGAAGATAATATACCAAAAACATTCTCGGAAATTGAAACTAACCCTTTTAGAGAAGAATGGATAAAGGCCATTAATGACAAATTTGGTTCTCTCGATGATTTGAAAGTGTGGAAAGTGGTAGATTATGATCGCCAAAAATTAATTGATACAAGGTGGATCTTTACCATAAAATTTGACGAGTTCGGGAACCCAAAACCTAAAGCCAGACTTGTGGCACGTGGCTTTAAGGATCGAACAGAGTATGGCATTGCGGAAACTCACGGACCTGTAGCATCCATAGGTACTATAAGGTTATTATTATCAATCGTGAATAAAGAAAAATTAATAATGGTACAATACGACGTAAAAACTGCCTACCTAAATTCACCAATTATAAAACCCATTTTTGTTAAAAGACCAGAAGGTATTAATATCAATAGAAATCAGGTACTAGAACTGCAAAAATCAATTTACGGCCTAAAAACTTCTAGCAAATCGTGGTATGACTTATTGGACATTAAAGTAAAAGAAATGGGATTCGAAAAAACTAAAAGCGACAGATGCTTCTACATAATGAAAAATAATGAAGAAAAAACATATTTCCTAAGTTATGTAGACGATATATTAATAGCATCAAATTCACAATCGGCCATTACGAGAATAAATGAAGAATTACAAAAAGACTTTACAATTACGATAACAAATAATCCAAAATTTTTTGTGGGCCTAGAAATAATGAGAGACATTGAAAACAACACAATAATAATTTCGCAATATAAACATATAGAAAATATGATCAAAAAATTTGGAATCTCTGAACTTAAAAATACTAATACACCCATGGAAACAGGATTAAAGATTGACAAAACACAAAATGGCAGAGATGATACGGAGTATAGATCGATGATAGGGGGACTACTTTATTTAGCAAGACTTACGAGGCCGGACATATTATTCCCAGTGAATTTCTTTTCCCATTTTCAGAACAATTCAAACGATACCTTAAAAAATTACGTAAAAAGGATATTCAGATACGTCAATACAACTAAAAATTATAATCTTAAATATACATCAAAAGGGGATGGAATACAAGCATATATTGATGCATCCTACGCACCCCAGGTTGACGATAAAAATATAGAATTACAGAATTTGGATAAAGGGAAATCAATAACTGGATTTATGCTATTCGCCTATGGAGACTTGGTGGAGTTGAATTGCTGCAAACAGACTATTCACGCCTCATCAAGTACCGCGGCTGAAATAATTGCAGTTTTTGACACCCTTGATACTATCAAAGTAATGCAGTATATAAATTTCGAAATTTTTGGGGAAAAATTAATAGTAGATATTATGGAAGACAACATTTTAACACAGAAGATATGTTCTGGGAGAAGTCAAACAAAGTCGAGAGCCCTAATGATCAAGTGCTACTCCATTTTGGAAGCCTTTGAAGAAAAAATAATATTTTTTAGAACAGTCACATCTGAGAATCAATTAGCGGATATCCTAACGAAATCATTAGATCGATCAAAATTTGAAAACATAATTGTGAAAATATTAAACGAAACGAATATATACACATAATAATAAGTTCAAGTCAAAATTATTACATGTCCAAAAAATCTTTTTTCCCTATTTCAAATACAAGTCGTAAAATGTTCAAAAATAAGTCATAACACGAAAATATTTGCTGAAAAATTAACCTTCAATCATTGTCAAATATAATACTTAATAAGACCATTTACCAGAAAATACTTGTAACAGATAAATACTCGACATCTCGAATATTGTAACAAAGAAAAAATTTGGAAAATCGAACAAGTAAAAACCCTACAAATCGTATAATAAAAACCCTATACACTTTCCAACAAGCGTGAGAGAAATACAAGAAATATTCCCACACAAATCTTATGAAAGGAAACTCTCCAACAATAAACACAATAAAGATAAAAACCTATTACATAACCGCAAATTAAGATAAATCGAAAACGTTGCCTTATCTCAAAACATATTAGACGCCACTTCAAATACAATGCAACGTACGAAAGATGATATACGATGCAACGAATGTTATTCTACAATCTTTTTCCTGTTTATATTTAAGATAAAATACGTAACGTACGCTCAATTCATTGAACCCATAGTGGAAAAACCTTTTGTCATATTTTTTTCTCTCGTCTTCTTTTATTTTCATTTATCCATATAATATGTTCGTGAATATTTTTTTGAATTCTTTTTTTCTCTCTCGACTCGAAATTATACGAGCGAAAACTTATATATTATTCAAAATATTTTAATAATTTTGCATGTTACCATTTTTATATATTTTTATTTTTTACATATACATACCATATACAATTTACGCACACGATAGTGTTCATTATTACATGCATGTTACCATATTTGTATACTTATTTATTTATTTATTTTTACTAATTTGTTTTTACCAATTTTTTTTCTTTGAAGCACAGCGCAATAAATTTTTTTTTAAAAACTCAAGTTACCATCAATAATAAACATACAATGTTAATATTTTTTCAAAATTTTTTATTATGCATATATTTTTGTACTTGTATTTTTTATATATATTTAATATTTTTTCTTTTTTAAAATAATAATGATTAATTCGTTTTCAGGGAACATGATGAAGAAATTATTCAATAAAATTTCAGGGGGGGTGTTGATACGAAATCCCACCTCATCTCATTCTTCATCATCACCATCATATAGTTCTATATATATATGTCATATGTACAGTCTAGTCACGAAGTGTTTCCCCTTCTACTTTCGATCGCATATCGCTTTTGCTTCACCATTTACTTTTTCGTTTGTCAAATGTATTTTAGTCGCGAAATAAATGTCTTAAAAGAAGAAAGTCTCAAGTTCTTTCGATCCTCGTTCTGCATACCTCACATCAATTTTTGAACAAAATCACACAAAATTATGATTAATTATTGTTGTAACGGAAATCCCACCTTCACTCGTTCTTCATCATCATCATCACGATCACTATATATATGTCATGCGTACACTCTCGTCACGAAGTGCTTTCCCCCTACTACTTTCGATCGTATATTGCTGTTGCTTCGCCATTTCATATTTCGTTTGTAATGTGTTATTCATTCGTGCAATAAACCTCTAAATTAACACAAGTCTCAAGTTCTTTCGATCCTCGTTCTATGCGCCTCACATCATGGTAGCCATCGCTGCGGTAGAACTATGAGGAGAGACTTAGAAATCTAACGAATGAAATAATTTTTTAAATTTATTTACTGTTGCACGAAAATCTTTCTATGTTTTCTGTTGTATAATACATGAAGAATTAATTGTTTTTTCTTCTCGAGAAATTTAAACTCGAAGTTTAATTCATTTTTGATTTATGAAAAAATTCAAAATTAAATCATAAATCTGAAGCTGAAGTTCCCGACTTAATAACGGCCGAATCTGGAAGTCATTGAACGCTAAAACCAAGAAGGACCGCCAAAGAGATCGAAGGAACAGCCCAAGGAAACCTGCTCCCGTCGTCGAGGACTCATCGCAGATCCATAAATCGAGGACCCAAATTTTTCGGCCAACTCCAAACCAAATTTAAGCAGGTAGTACAACGGTAGACAGCAGAGTGCAGAAAACTAGGATTATTCGTCAGCGCAACAGAAGAAAGTAAAGTAAAATAATTTTTCATTTTTGTAAAGGTAATATTTATTGAGGCTAATTATTTTTCGTGTTTGCATAATTGTGTTTTTGAACTGAGTCTGAAAAAAGAAGATTAAGTAATAATTAAATTTTTATGCCCCCGATAATAAGTTTGTGCGAAGGAAAATTAGGTGAATATAATATTGAAAAGGAAGAATTGAAAGAATTGATTAATAAATTTGAAGGTGAAAGAGTTATAGATATAAAAATTGAAACTTACGATTTACCATACGTCACATATTTCACAGGAGAAATAATATTAGAGTTTTTTGTAGTAGATATATCCGGAAGAATAGAAAACATTAGTAGTTTAAAATATATTAAAATTGTGGAATCTTCAGTAAACTATTTCTCAAATAGAATTTATAGTTCAGAAAAATCAAAGGAAAAATTTATGAATAGATTTTTTTAATTAATAAATAACAAAAAAATAAACTGGAAGATATCGAAAGAAATAAAATAGAAAGAATCGAAAAGGAAAATTTAATTAATAAAATTGAAAAAGAAAAAATTGAAAATAAAAAATACACACCAGTTTGTAATAAAGAAAATAATTTGTTAGGTTTTGATAAAATAGAAGAAGAAATGGCATCCCCGAACGAAATTAAACCTATCCAAGCTCCACTCGGAAAAGTTTTTAATGGGAAATATTATTTGGATTGGCGTAGAATGATTATATCTGCCATCCGAGGTGCGGGATATTATGACACCTTTGGGGAACATGAGTTTTTATAATCCTATATAAATAATATTGATGATTTAAATTTTCGGCCAGATAAAAATATGATCAACTACTGTAAAATGCAGGATAACGCCAAAGCATTTGTTTTAGAGAGAGTATCTAATGA
>WOFM01000739.1:0-19856 GCA_011428145.1 Ericerus pela
GCTTCGGCAATGTAACTAGTTATTTTACATTAATTCTGAAGATATTGATGTTGATGTGGGGAAAGAAGTGATCCGGACCCACAATGGTCTTCAGAACGAATTTTTCAAGCATATAAGGAAGCACACCTCGTTACTTTCATTCGGAGATATAATAGCAGCAAATCCAGAACTCACAAGCTCCAAACTATTCCGCTACATAGATTTCAGTAAGTGGATTTAAAATGATAATAATAATTTTAAATACTTATGTTCGCTAGAAATCTAAATTTTAGTAGCTCATTTAATGGAGAATTCAATTGTTTTTTTTTGGAAAAATTTTAATTTATCCTTTTGTTAAAAGTCTTGAAAATTAATACTTATTAATCAAGGATATCTCAAATATAATTTTAAAATTTCGAATACATACTTTGGAAGCAGAATTTGAATAATATTTAACATATGTAAAAATTTTCTCAGGCGACAAACCATCCTAATCACGTATCACACACTAGAATTCAGATGAATTTCATTTTAAATTAATAATTGAGTTATATTCCAAAAAAAATCATATGTCACACTTCTCTATGAAGCTGAAGTAAAATTAATAAATTTGAAAAGAACTCGGTCATACCGACATCAATGTTTACCTTCAGAAATCAGATTCAATATTTATTTTCCACTTTCAATTGCTAAGAGCCTAGGTATTCGATATTATGGTTCACTGCTCAGTTTTTCACGGAGCTTAGTCCGAGTTTGGTGAAACAAATTAATCGACTTAAACAAATTTTCTCCGGTGTTACCCATCCTTAGAAATGAACATAAGAAAGACGGTGGATGCTCGAATTTTCTTACTTTCAGCCTCTTGTTGTACTCATACATGCGAATAAAGCAAAAAATATTCGAAGACCTTCCTTCCGTGAGTTCATTATCATTAGCCCTGGTAAACTAATTTTCACTACAAGACTGAGTACGAACCAACTTGAACAGCGCATTTACTTAAACGAAGTTATACCAGAGCTATGTAACCCAAGTTCATCTCGATATTATACACCAATTTCAAACGAAAACCGAAATAAAAGAGCAAGTTCGCTACAACATTCGAACCACTAAGCTAACAGCTCGTATTTCGAGGAAGGAAAGACACATAATAAAATTAAAATAAATAAAAAATAAAAAAATCGAAAAATTACACACGCTTCGCAGACTGCTCCACTCTAGGAGTATTTAGCTTTTAAATAATCTTCCAACATTTACGCCCCATATAACCGTGCTGGCCAACTTTAAAAGATATTAAAGTAGAACTGCGGTATGTCGCAAAGCTAAGGGGTACAATATACAACCTACATGGCATCCACATAGAGGAGGAAAGAGAAGGGTAAAACGATATCCTCTCTTCATTTCGAGAACATCCGCTCAGGCTAACCATGTGTATACGTGTTACCCTTACTCCCCTTCCCCGCCGATCATTGCCTTTTGAAAGCTAAACGCTGTAAACGTTCAACCCCTTGGGTTAAATTTATCACCACTCGTTGCCCAAAAATGCTCGCCACCATTTCCTAGACACGCTGGACACAGAAACAACACTCGATAAGGAGGAAAAATTGCGATGTTTTTAAAAAATGAACGACAGAAATAGAGATTATGGTGGAAGATTGGAGAAAGGCCGGAGGGTATAACAATTTGAAAATATCCAAGTAACAAACTACGTACCTATATCGTACAATTTAAATTTAGTCCATAACATCCGCTAATAGTGTACGAATTTTGGTCAGGAACTTAAAATAGGTATAGATGAAGAATAATTTAAATTTAGGCATAGTGTTTTCCAATGATTTTACAAAAGTTCTGAGGAACAGTAAGAGTAACAAAAAACAAAAGCACGGTTTGAAGGAAAAAATCTCATGGTCGAACACACTGAAAAGAAAGAAAAATCACGAGCTTACACAAAAATGAGTGTCAATCGAAACGTGAATATAAACCTTCTGCCCCCACCCAGAAAAGTGACGCAAAAGTAATCACTCACTTTTGAATGTTTAAAACTTTAGACTACATACAATAAATATACAGTAAAGGACAGGGAATACACTATGAAAGCAATGATACATTTTTGATTCTTGCATATCATTTTGTATTCCCAATCGCTGCATTATCTCGGTTAAACGCAAACCACAGTACAGAAATGTGTGTTCAGAATAAATTAAGTAACAAAGCACTTTATCAAATATTACAATTCTCACAAAATTTTTAATTATATGTGATTTTTCAATATCCTAAAAGTTCCTACTTAGTAGATTTTAAGAATTTACTTCATCATTCAAAAAAGTTTTCACCAACTAGGGACTAGTATGTTTTTCTTTTCTTTCTTTGAATAAAAATGTCGAGAAAAATGGATGTAAAAATGATTCGAATCTAAATTAGAATGATTCAAATAACTGGCAACCCAAATCAAGCCTACGCCAATATCTTCAACGACCATTTTTTCTTCACAAAATAAGTGGAAACTAGAGGTAGATGTTTGCATCACTATTTCCAGTCCATTAGAATACGGAGTACTCTAGATTTAAGGGTCAAAACCAGCAAATAAGCGATTCTAGAAGTTATTTGAAACAAAAAAAAAAATTTTAGCATTTTTAAAATTAAGAGCCGTTTTTGAAAAATTTAGTCTGATGATTTTTTTTAGTTTACGCAACCTTACATCAGAAAATATTGGGTAACTCCTAAAGTAAAGCTGGAGAAAGAAATCTGACTATAACAATCGAAATAAAATTAAATTTCTTTCAACATTAAAACCTAAGTACCTACTTTATATCCAAATTGAAATTAAAAAAATCACTTTTAATTTGATTAAAACAAAAATCAAGTAATTTTTACTTAATGTAAAAATTTTTAAATAATTTTTTTGCATAAGTAAGTATTGGACGTCAGGTTTCTTTATCGTAAAAACTTTCTCAAGAACTGAGTTTTCCAATGGTAAATCACATTTTATGATATTGTCCATAATTGGTAAAGAAAACGTCATCTATAGAAATGGAAAAAATTACGGTTTCTATTTAACCAGCTTCGCTGAATATACATAAAAATAACTTCACTATCTTAGACATATTTATCTTCCTAAATTAAAAGAATTCTTCGAATAAATAATCAGCTTACTTTTTCTTTTTTTTCGCCGTCGATGTGCAGTTTTTTATTTGGTTTCAGTCAAGTATTAACTTCTCAATGTTGTGGCAACTTAATATAATGGGTAGGTATCTACTCAATATTTGTTCAATTGTACTTTTTCATGGGCATTCGAAATACCCAGGAAAACATAATTTTTTCCGATTTTAATGAAATCAAAATGTGAAATTTCTCCTAAATGGATGATAATTTGAAAAACTGCTAAAATATTGGTACTTGGTGTTTCAAATAATCTGTAAAATCACCTTCGCAAGATTTGATACTCCAATTTTCGACACTATATATAATCAAAGGCTTAAAATATACCTGCTTCGATAATCTATTTCATTCTCTTAATTCCTTTACCGGCCCTCTTCCAATTTCACTCTGCAGAGCTTTTTACATGCATTTATTTTCTTCTCGACTGGCTTGGTCAGGGTAGCGAAAGGTCTGCCGAAGAAAAGAACAGAAAAGAGACTCTTTTAAGTCTCATTTATGTGATTATTTCATGCAACATAGCGACAAAACCGTCTTTCATATTTGCACAATTTTTATTGACTGTTATTTGTTTTCATTTTATTATATACACTTCCCACACTCCAGTATTCATTCACATATACACGCATTCACGAGGATACTAATACAGAGGTTAGGTAGGTATCTGTTTTTTACGCTGTTATTTATGTTTCAATTGACAAAATGGGGATCGTGAAATTTTATATACGCCACTTTCGTTATGACCCTTCTCAATTTCACATACCACTGATACACTTTTTTTCCCCTCTAAAAAAACTCATTTTCATCAATTCCACTTTGAAAATTACCGAAAGCTACACGAGGTGTTTTGTGAAGATGACAACGAAGACGTAGAAGACACGAAAAATACTTTTTTTTTCCTAATTTGTTTCAAGTAGGCGACGATGGCGAGGAAAAATTCATTGACAATACTGCTAGACTAGAACGGTTGACACATTTTATACTTCACATCAAGAGGGTGACAGAATTTTTTCATTCGGCTGTTCCCATACACGTGCAATAAACATAAAAAAAATAAAAATACGGCTATACCTTGTTCAAAAAGAGAAACGCAAACCACCACCTGCAATACACAAAGTTAACAGACATCGTGGGGCGGAGGAAAAGGTACGGTTTCACACTGGCCGCGAAACAGAATACGTCTGTTAGTTTGAATTTTAAATTTTGCCTAGCAAATTTAATTAAACTTCCGTAACGTTTATTTAAGGCCTCTTTTCGAACCTCCACGAACTCTTGCGTTTCTCTTTTGGAACAGAATATAAAAACAACTTCATTCATGTCTAAATGACAACGAATATTGAAATCTAATTTTTTGAGTATGATTAGATACTCAGATGGTCACCTCATTCTCTTTTTATTTTTTTAAATCTTTATAAAATAGGCAGTCTTACAAAAACTAGTAATCATTGCTCAGGTGGATATTTCACAATCAAATGTCAAATTGAAAGAATGGGAAAACAATTATAACTGCAAGATCCGATTACAGTGAGGAAACAGTAATTAAAATCACGACTGAAACTGAAAGAAATCTGGAAGACGATAGAAATCTCCAATTAGCCTAAAAAAATTTAATATAAAATAATCTGAATCCATAGGAATGCTATTCCATACTTCTTATTAAATTTTTTCCTAATGGTTCATAAAATTTCATATCTATAGTCGATGAGGCAAGTAGGTAGTTAGAGAACAGTTAGAGAATTCTATAAAATGGTAATTGTCATTCAAAAATTTTCGTCTTGAATACCTACTCTTAATTAAGATATCCCAAATTATCAGTCGAGTAGCCATAAAGAAAATCAGAAAGTAAAAACCCAGATATCTCCCGTAGACTGAAGTAAATTTTGCCCCCCCAAAAAAGTATTTAATTTTGAGGAACCTTGTAATATTTTTAAAGCGAATACCACTCATTAATATAATATCCCATTAATTTTAAGCAATTACAAAATGAAATTGAGAGGTTGCAGTCCTTTGACTCTTCTAATGTTTAGATGGCTATCTGAGAACCGTACAAAATGGATGTTTGGGTGATGATATATGATATATGAAGGTGCTAAATGTGTTTTTTCATACTTCACTTGTTTATTTTATTTATTGGGCTGATTTGAAGATTTTTCCCATGTTTTTCATTAGTAAAAAATCATAGACTTCATAGGTTCATAAGTTTATTTTGGAACCTTTCAAGCATCTAGCGCTTACTTTTTTTGGTGGTTCTACACACCTGGATTCCATAATTCCAAGTAGGTTTAAATGCAGCCAAAAATACTTAATGTCTGCAGCCAAAGCTAGTTCGAGAAAAATACCCCAGCAGCTAGTAATACTTTATAAATTTACTATCTAAATAATCTCTCCTCTTTATATGCTTTTGATAGTCAAGTTTGGAGTTGAAGTGAAGGCCAAGTTGTCTGGCCAGGTCAGGTAAAGGAATTTCATTATTTATTATCGTTGGCCCATATAAATGATGTCCAAGAGCAAAATTAACCATAACAGATAGATTTTTTAAGTTTTTAACCTTAACGGAGACATCAAGTACTGCCTATTGTAAACCAGCAACTGCTACACTGTATCGGTGCAGAGCAGAGAAGATACCAGGAAAAGCAGTCCTACAAGTATCTACTCCAACAAATTTATTCGAGAATTTTCAAGTCATCACTCATAGGTCCAAAATCACGAAACGAACTGAAAATATGTCTGTTGGCTTACCTTAAGAAGCAAAATATGTTAATTTACAAGACCCTTAAGGGAAAAACCAAATGGTTCGATTCCCAAAATTATATTTTAAGGGAGAGATAATTTTCTCCAACTTTCTCGAAAATTTCATATTCTAAAAAAAATCTTGAATAAAATATCACCGACGCGCATCAACCGAGGTAAGTGTGTATTTTCCAAAAGTGTCAAATTTTTTAATCGCTGCCACTCCAAAACTAGTTGACTAATTTAGTTCAAATTCAATACCAAGCCAAACTCTAACAGTTTCCAACTACTATAAAAATTTCAAGCGAAAAATTTTAATTTACGTTAGTTATCATGATGACAACATGGTGGGTTCGCAACATTTTGAGAACCCCTCCCTCCGAAACTAACAAATGAATTTCAAAAATTTCAACACGAATGTGTAGCCCATGAAAGCTTTTAACACTACCCCAAGTTTCATTACCATTGGTCAAACAGCGAAGGGACCACCGATTCCTAAAAAAAGTGCCAAAGTGAGAAAAAAGTGGAAATAACCATACATAATTTTGTGTATAATTTTGAGTAACATATATATTCGTGATTTACGACTCAAGATCGAAGCTTTTTCACAGATCCCGCCCTCAGGTTCCGCCACTGCACTGAATGCAATAGTTGTATTTTCAAAAAATCACACGCCACCGAAGAAAAGCGAAATGTAAACTCACTATACAACTCCAAAGATAGCTATTTTCCACATAAATAGCGGTGGTCCATCTAAGGAAAATAACACTTTTGTCGTACACATAGGAAGAAAAAACTAAGGTCTTTTTCACCAAAATAGGCCTACGCATGAAACACGACTTCGTTCTCCCAATTTAATCGTAAAATATTTTTTCTCCATTTTTCCCCATTTTTTTATTCGAGTGAAATCATTTTTTGCGGCGAACAAACGCACAGATTAATATTGATAAGAGTACCTACTTGAAAAACTTCTACTTTTTTTCCCTGTCTTTTGTTTGTTTTTTTTTCTTCTTCCTTATTCTTTACTACTATTTCTACTTTTTACACGTTCCAGGAAATGCGGGATTTTAAAAAATAGACACATCGTATAGGTCGACGGAAAATGATTGGACGATCACAAACACGTATCAGAATTCATACGATCGATAGAAAATACATGGGACAAATGCGGCAAGAAAAAGTGAAATTTCAGTTTTTGTTTCATGACGACGAAAAATAGAGTGGTTCAGAAGAATAGGCGGACACCAGAAAAATGTTAACAGTTAATTTTTTTTCGTATTTTCACATGATTTCAGACAACATCAGTATATCCAAACGAGAATTTTGTAGCATTGGGTTATCGATACAAATCGCTTTTTCTTTCGATTTTATACCTTTCAGAAACAGCGTTCCCAATCAAACGTTAAACATTTAAAGTTTTGAAATATTAAAATTTTTTGTTTTTTTCTGACAATACCTACATAAAGTCATATTTCAAGTAATTTTCGAGAAAAATTTTTGGAATTTGTTGAAAGAACTATATTAATTTGGAATATTAATTTGGAGTATCACTAGCTTATACCTTCAATTTCATTCGCGTAAATGGAGGGAAATAAGTTCTCTGATGAAAAGTTGACATGAACAAAAAGAGCGGTTTACAAATGAAATTAGTAAAAATTAAAATAAATTTGTACCTAATAGCAAAGTAAATCGTAAAAAAGAATAAATCACAGATCAGAAATAGAAACAAATAACCTAGTCTTAACCTAAATTAAACCAATTCGTATTCAATTTGTCAAGTGTATGAAATCAATCTGCACTTATAGGCAAATGTATGAAAAACCTAAACAAAACAACGAAAATTAAAATAGTTGAACCTAAGCCGTATCAAAACGGAAATCATGTTTTTTTAGGTTCTACTCAAGGTTTTAGCAAAGGCAACAAATTTTGGAAGTGTTTATTTTCACATAATGGATAGCAAATTTCCAAAATTGATAAATAATGTCTCTGAATCATATTCTAATACCACCAGCTTATTTAAGATCAAACAAACAAGGCATTACTATATTTGAATAGCATTCTACAGCCGTCTCGGCCATCTAAGAATATTACTCGCACAAAGGAAATTTGAGTAAAGTAGGGAAAGAATTAGTTTTTGCTCGTTTGTTCTAAACCTAGCTTAGAACGCTGATACTTAGAATGCTAATCAAGAATAATTTATTGTGGATAAGCTGTTTAGGAGACAGGTAAACAACTGAATCGACTCGAAGTGGATCGCTAACTTCACTTCGTTGTCGAACATCAGGAAATTTTTTACCAAAAACATTAGTTCGTCTTTCATTAAGCTGTACCTATTTTGACAAAAAAATTTCTTGCCAAAAATTTAGCCCACCGCCTTCACGGCCATTCATCCATTGTACAAAAAAACTTTCGCTTCACCCGCTCCCCCTCTTTCTATCACATGCCAAGTGAGAGGGAATTGACTCGGGTCTGATTCATTCGAGGATTTGTGGCTCATTAAGAGTTTGTCTAGCCCTGAGTTGAGCATTTTTGAGCGATGAATACGCGGATCCACAGCTCTGTCTGATGCGATGTACGATCTTCGTCTGTACCCCTACGTCATCCGACACATCAGGGCCGAAGAGGGGAAATTCGGGTCCAGGAGATAAAACATTTGTGGGCCCTCTGAAAAATTTAAAATTTCATCGATGTTCAGGAGCAGTATCCAGGATTTATTTATGAGAGGGGTTTAACAATACTGGGGAAGCCTATTTTGCGAGCAGAACGTGCGAGAAAAATTTTTTGAGCATTTTTCAATGAATTTTCCAAGAAAATTTACTTCTTTTTTTAATTTTTTTTTCAAATCCTGGGCCCAAAAGAATCTCCCCTTCCTTCTCTCGTCAGGCTTGCAATAGTTTTGAATTGCAATAAATTAACGAATAAAATTCTCACCGTCAACTTTGTCGGCGTCCAAACTGAATTTTGTTAATCCGTTAGCGAGCTGAGGAACAATGAGTCGCATCATTGTAGCGCATCTCCTCGTGACCAAAAAAGTTTGAGAACTTTTCCAGACGCTCGTCAGTAGACTAAGCTCCTTTTGTTTTTGCTTGAAGCAACCCACCCGATTACTACCGAGTAGGTTGTACGTTAAAAATATTTTAGTGTTATCTCTCTCGACGCATTTGTTGCTTTCATAGTGTCATATTGGGTGTTATCCTGCGAAGAATAGAATTTTTTTTTTTTTTTCAACCTTTGATCGTTTATAACATTTGTAACGAGATAATCAATGCCATTCTACAAATACGTATCTAGGTAATCTCTTTTCGCAGTAGTAACTATTGGTTCGCTTGGTAGTCGGTGACAAGGGAATATAAGTAATCGGTCGGCTTCAACAAGAATTGAAAGAGACACTATTTATTGGCAAGGATAAAATAAAAAATCGAATCAAAACGTTTGCCATTATCTTTTAACGTTACATTTGTCTTCACCAACCTTTCTATCATATTCAAATTATCACCAATTTTCCAAATTCAACCAATCGCTGAATTTTACCTTTAAATTAATAATAATGTGATTATAATCGCACTGAATAGGTGTGCTCCCAAATCTCCAAATATTTATAACACATATTTTACTCCTACCTATAAATATTATATTTATAGGCTATTGTAATTCAGTTTGCTTTATCGCAACTCTCTTTCTAAGTCCGCGTCACTTTTATATTTTTGTACTTGCCTGTCGATGCGCGTGTACCTTTTTTTTTTTCTTATTCTGACCAGCCATTATTTACTACTTCGTTTTTACAGTTAGTTTAGTTACGCTTTTATTTTCATTTGATGCAATACACGTTTTTTTGTGCGAATTTATTTAATCTAATTTAATTTTTTTTCTTTAACATAAACCTTCGTGAGCCTACCATAGGCCCTACAAAGTGGCGACCGTGACAGGACTAAAAATCAAATTTTTCAACTAACTTATCATTTTTGTGAGTGTAATTTAAAACTAAATAAAGAAAATTTTTTAACTAATGCCTGACACAAATTTGGTGGAGATAGCTAGTTCTGGCAACATGGCGGCAACAGGCAATTCACTTGGTACCGTTTGGTTCAATTACCTTACCCTGTTTTTTCTCGCAATGACCCTGAGCTGTGGTTTTTGGCGGCTGAGCAGATTTTTGACACCAATCTCATAGTTAGTGAGAATGAAAAATTTTCCTATCTGCTACAAAATTTAGCAGCACCCGATTTAGCCAGTATTAAAGATGTTTTATCTTCAGCCACAAATGATCGTTTTACCCAAGCAAAAAATCATCTTGTTAAACTGCAAGGCGTCTCACAGGAAGAAAAGAAAAATCGCGTTTTGTCTGGTGCTAATATTGATGTCTCACAAAAACCCAGCATAATTCTGGCGCATTTGTGGGAGGCTTTTTTAGCAGTATACCAAGACGACCCTCTCAAAAGGCAGGCTAATTTAGCAGACTGTTTGTTCGAGCAGTATGAGAGACCATCGCTGGCCACTGCTTACAACCATTTGTCTGCAAACGTGAGTGCAGTTGCGTCGTCTAATTCTGCCGTTGTCACTATTGCAAAATTTGACTGTGCAAATTGCGGAAATTTGCGTAGAACGTGATGGTAGTCGTGGGCGATCGTGAAATTATTCCTGTGGCCAATCGCGCAGTTCCAGTCTAGGGGATTACAATTCACAACATTCGTGCTGTGATTCACCGCATCCGGGCCACTGTTCTCGCTCTCTCACATGTCGACCTGATTGGTATAACGGTTTGTGCTGGTATCATGCAAAATTTGGTGATAAAGCACGGAGTTGTGTGTCAGGTTGCGCTAAAAACTCACAGTTTTCCAGTCCATCCGCACCTTTGGGAAATGCCAACTAGGGACTGTCTATGCGGCTAGTGTCCCTGCGCCCGAAGCAGCGCCGCGATTACTTATACAGGATTCCAAGTCTGGTATTTGGTTCCTGATTGACTGGCTTCCGCTGTATCAATTTTGCCCACATATGTTTTCTGTAACCCCCCTATGCATTCGTACCAGAAATTTTTCGCAGCGAATGGGTCGGAGATTGCAGTTGCTGGTTGCCAACAAATGAAAATTGACTTCGGTACCGGTAAAAAGTATTTCTACAATTTTTTGGTCGGTGATGTTAGCGTTCCCATTATTGGCGCCGATTTTCTCAAGAAACACGACTTGTTACCCGATTTAGTCTGTCAGCACCTTATTCATGGTGCCACACTCTGCAGCTCATCGGGCAATATCCTTTTGTGTGACCAGCCTAGCGTCAACACTATTTCTGAGAAAGTTGTGTGTGATGCTCGTATTTTAAACCTGTTGAAGCAGTACCCCGAGCTTGTTCAGCCACCGCAGTATTGGAGTAAGGTTCCACACGGCATTCATCATTATATCTCAACTCACAGTTTACCGGTTTTTGACAAACCCCCTCAGCTCTCAGCTCCAACCTGCAGTATTCAACACTTTAAAAACCGAATTTTCAAATATGGTTGCATCGGGCATGTGCCGCAGCTCCAGCGGGCAATGGGCCTCACCAATTGTTGTAATCAGAAAGAACAGCCAGACTCGAATTGTCGGTGATTACCGGAAGGTGAACGCACAGACCATCCCAGACTGTTATCCATTACCATGTTTACACGATGCTTTTTCTAAGCTTAATAATAAGTCAGTTTTTTCGTACATTGATTTGGTTAGGGCATTTCATAATATTCCTGTTGCGCCCGACGACATCCCAAAGACGGCTGTCACTTTGCCAGTGGGGTTATTTGAGTACCTAAGAATGCCTTTTGGGCTTAAAAATGCGCCCTCCACTTTTCAGCGATTTTTAAACGAAATACTTTTCGACCTTGACTTTGTGTTTTGTTACTTAGACAACATCCTTATTTTCTCTTCCAGCGACACAGAGCACTACAAACATGTAAAATTTCTATTTCAGCGCCTGCATGCATTCGGCCTTACAATTAACCTTAACAAGTCTAGATTTTTTTGTGTTTCTGCAGATTTTTTAGGTCACAAAATATCGAAGGATAGTTGGCAACCAACAGACCAGCGAGTGGAATTTATGCGCAATATGAGTAAGCCTAATACTATCAATAAACTTCGTCGTGTGTTGGGTACCTTTAATTTTTACAGAATCTTTGCAAAGAATGCGGCTGAACACCTAGCACCGTTGCACAAACTACTGAAGGGGCATCCTCGAAAAAACGACCGTACCCCGATTGTATGGACCGAGCTTAGAGGAAAGTTTCAAAAAGGTAAAAAAGTTGTTTTCAGACTACAAACTCCTGCATTTCCCAGTTGACGATGAAAAATTGGTGTTGACATGCGATGCATCTGGTGTAGCACATGGTGCAGTGCTGGATCAAATTTTGGGCAATGGGACTCGGCAGCCTTTAGGTTTTTTTCAGCCAAGTTCACTGACAGCCAAGCGCATTGGTCACTGTATGACAAGGAGTTGTTTGCGATCTATTCGGCGGTCAAATTTTTTGAGTACATGGTCGAAGGACGTGAGTTATTATTGGTAACAGACCATAAGCCGTTGGTGCAAATGTTTGCAAGGAAACAGCGTTGCAAATTGGAACGTCATTTGCGTCAAATTGAGTACATCTCCTAATTTACAACAGACATCGTCCACATCTCCGTGCAACAAACTTCATTGCCGATATGCTGAGTCACCCTCATGTGGATGTGGTTGTATCGGCAATATCAACTGCTGAAATTGCAGAGCCCCAGAAGTCGGATGCGGAGATTCTGGAGATTGAGAATAGTGGTTACCACGATCATCACATCAAGAACGTATCTTTTGATAATAATATTAATCGCACCATTTTATGTTTTTTTCCGTAATGTTAACCGCCCCCTTGTCCCAAAAGTCCTTCATTTTTCGTTATTTTTGCAGATACATGGGCTGGCACATCTTAGTTTCAGAAAGACGCTGCATACACTTCGTTTGAAATTTTTTTGGCTGGATATGATGAAGGACATACGTGCTTGGTGCAAGACCTTTGAACCATGTCAAAAGAACAAGATCACGCAGCACACAAAGTCAGAAATTGGTTCATTCCCACCATCTGATTGTTTTGACCATGTACATATCGACCTAGCTGTTATGAAATTGGTTGATGGCTACCGGTATATGTGCACAATTGTGGATTGCGCTACACGTTGGATAGAAGCGGTGCCTATGATAGACTCGACTGCGGATAAAGTTGCGCAAGTAGTTTTTAATGTTTGGATCTCTTGTTTTGGTGTCCCACTCCGTGTCACCACGGATCGTGGACCGTAGTTTAGGTCAGAGTTGTTTTCTGAGTTTTGCAGGTTATTGGGTGCCGAACATATACAAACAACTGGTTATAACCCACATGCAAATGGTTTGGTGGAGAGGGCACATCGCATATTGAAGAATGCTTCTTAGATGTTATGAGAATGCATGGCCATCAGCGCTACCTTCGGTTTTGTATGGACTACGAATTGCGCCAGTTACAGACTCTAATATTACCTGCTCCGAGTTGGTTTACGGTCACACGTTGAGAATCCCTGACGAGTTTTGTGGGAGCCAACTGGAAATTTGAAATGAAAATGGCTACGTAGCGCAACTCCGAGCTACCACCAAAGGCTGTTGTCCTACGCCATTTAACTACCACTCTAGAGGTGATAAGACGTATGTTCATAAAGACCTGTTTACTTGTAAAAATGTTTTTGTTAGGATAGATCGAGTAAAGTTGCCATTGGAGGCTCCGTATGATGGCCCTTTCAGAGTGGTAAAGCGTAACAAGAAGTATTTCACTTTGGAGATTCGTAGTAAATTGGATACCGTTTCAATAGATCGGCTAAAGCCAGCTTATCAGCTTGACAGTAGCTACGATGTGCCGGCGGCACCAGAGACCAAACAAAAATTGATTTTGAAGTCGCAAACTACTGGTGGTTTGTTACAACCAAGCGGTAAAAGAGTTTCATTTTATACAACTGTACCTAATAATAATAACCTTAATAATGTAGTTGCTCGTCCATGTACCCCACCACACATTCCTCAACCTAGTCGTATCCCTCGCTCCTGTCGTCAACAAAATTCTAATGCAATTCCGGGTGTTACCCAATCAGGTCGTATAATAGCCCCTCCGGCGAGGTACATCCCATAATTTTAATTTGTGTTACATCGTATTTATATCTCCCTGTATCTATTTTTTACAATTAGATTTTTTTTGGCACGTCACATTTGCATTGTTTTACCATCAATCGTAACTATTTTTTTACCTATTAATTATTTATTTTCTAGCTTAATTTTTTTTTAATTCTATACGTACAATGGATTTTATTCCTGCATTTGGAATCAAAAATTTCACGCTTTTTATTATATTATTTATTAAAATTAGAGATGTTACCATTAATGTTTAAGAAGTTTTTTTTTATGGACATTCGCTGGGCTCCCATTTTAGGAAGGGGGGCATCTGTAGGCTATTGTAATTCAGTTTGCTTTATCGCAACTCTCTTTCTAAGTGCGTCACTTTTATCTATTTTTTACATATTTAACTTCATGTAAGTAATACGTCAATGTGGATATATTAAATACAATTTCGCAGGTGATGCAGGAATGTACTTATCAAATTAAATTTTTTCATCTACTACACTACTCAATTCTAAATAAATTCAATCCGGCAGGGAAAGTGCTACAGTGGGTGTCATACCTTAGACTTCAACTTCCGTTCACGAACTGCGATATCCCTTCATTCATGACCTTACCATTCTTCCTCATATCACCAATTTATCAATATTATTAAAAAATTATGCGAATAGTCATAGATACCCTCACCGATATAGAATACATGCATACCTACTTTTCCCTTTCTCCACATATTATTCTTCAACAGAGATAAAGTAAACCCTGACGTCAACCACATTTTTACTGACTGCGGACGGAAGAGGTTACGTGTTTAGTATGTCTATCTCCCGAACTAACGGAATTTCGTTCGCGCAGAACAAGTGTCTTACTTTATATATTTTAAAGAAAGTATACTCAAAATGTTCCTCACCATCCGGAAAATGTCCAAAGCTATTCATATTTGAGAGAATTTAGAGATTGAAAAAATTATTGTCGTAAATTTGGGAATATCCACCAATAAGAGCTACTCATTCTGATTAAGCAGTCTTTTTTTTTTTTTTTTTTTTTTTTTCAAATAAAATTTATTTACTTATATAGTCTTATTAGCTTAATTTTACAGACATGAAATTTAATCACAGCTTTTCGTTTTCACATTCTTTCTCCTCTCGTTAGACGTTCCTCCACTCTCTTCACTAAGAATTCTCGATTCTATTTTTTCAAACTGTTTGACATTCAGTTCGTTCTTCCTAATCGTACCGTTGAATATGCACGAGTAGATCGAAGTTCTGCAATTCGCAGAATACTTCGCTGAATACTCAACTTGCATGAATAATTAACATAATACATATTGAACGACAAACATGAAAATGGTCTTTATCAAAACAGTGTAGTGTGCAAAATATCAATATTTTTTCGTATCAATATTTTTCCAATTACTAATTTTCCACCAATAATTGATTAATAATATTCCGATCTCATTGTAGTCCCGAAATTTTATATATAAAACTGAGCAAAACTTAAGGAAAAATAAAGGAAAAAACATTAAAAAATCGATATTTTTCGTTCCACACACAGGCATAGTATGGAAAATAATAAAAACAAATAAACGAAAGGCCAATTATATTATTTCAAAAAAGACTCACGCAGTAAAACAAAATGTATTAGTCGATTATTATTCTTCATTGATCCGTAGTTTTTGAGTGAAGAGAAGTCAATTTTTCCATTTTCTGCTTGTTAATAATTTTATCTTGCAAATACATAGTCTTAAATAAAAAAGGTCATTATTAATACCTATAATCTCAATATGCTCTTAACTTGACCTTGCACTGGGCTCTATGATGTTAAATGTCAATTTAATTGATAGAGATTTTTCAAAATTTATGTTTGGAACCCGTGTTCAAATGATGAGCCAAAATCACAAATACACGTAGTCACAAAAAAAAACCAATTACAATAATGACAGAGACGGAATAGATAATTAGAAGCGAAGTAATGATAGAAAATGCGCTCAAGTCAAATGAAAAAAAATTTTTAAGAATTTTGCTCCCACTAACAGCGAGTATAACGGACGAGCCTACCTAGTCTTTTTCATAGAATCGTAACGTACGTAAGGCTTTCCTAATGAAATATTTTTATTCTTCATGTGGTGAATTATAGTTGCCCTATTCCAGTCTCAAAACGCATTGCTTTCACCAGCATTTGCATTATTAAAATTACCACGACCACATCCCAGCACACAATGTATGCGTCGCTCATGAAAAGAAAACATCAGCCATTGTCATACCTATTTCCCACAAGGAATGGCATATCTACTACGTCTCGTTCACGACTTTACATAGGTACTCTCAACAGTGGCTAACACACCCAAAGCAACCCATTCCCAGTCAAAATTATGTAGGTTTATTGAGTAATGTACACTATTCGCACGACCATCACTCTGTCGTTGTTTTTACTGTTAAACTTGGTACCTGTAACGAAAATTATGCATAGCACGTGCCACGCATCCCCTAAATGAACCTCATCCTATCCTAGTCGACCATTTAACAATACCTAACCACCAGTCGTTAGATGGAAGAAGGTGTATGCGCTTTCTCCTATCCGTTTTTGAAGTTCGTATCGCAAAGAAGAAAGTAAATTTTAGGAAAAATTACCTAACCTAAAACGGAATGAAAATAGCAATTCGGTTCGACAGAAAATGGAGCAGAAACAGCGCGGTCGAAATTAGAAGACAAAATTAAACGCAGAAGAACGAGTCGGTAACAAATACCTGCTAATAAAATGAACTTTACAACAGCGTGGGGTTAGTCGAATTCTCAAACGTTAACGCAAGGCTGCCTACATACTGAAATATCCATTTCTATGACAAAGAAAACTGATATGATGAATCGTTCAACTGTAATTTTGAAAATAAGATAAGAATTTTTACAGCAAATATATTCAAAGGAGGCACTCAAGTATTCTCTGATACGCTGAAAATAGTGCTGTACCTAACTTGTAGTCAAGAGGAGATTTCGAAGCCACAGGGATAACATTTTTTTCAAGAAATTGATTTTCTTTCACAATTTTCTTCAATACCATACTGTGTGTATATTAGTAGGCATATTATAGTTTGTGAGCCTTATTTTTAGCTATTTTATTTTCTCTTATTTCTTTTCATTTCCTTTTCTTTACCTACTTGAAATTGAAGAGTGAATAACTTATTATTGTCTGGTAAAACACAGTTTCGAACACCATACATTCTTATTTCTCAACTCTTCTTTTTTGTTTTCGCTGTTTGGTACTCTTGATTCTAAAGACAACAGTAAAACATGGATTCCATTTTTCAATGGTGAAAGTATATTTTTACTTTGATTTTCCAAATGAAGTTATCTAATTTTGTCCCTTTAAAATTTGAAATTCATTCATTGATGATGTGGTCAGACATGTAGTTCTTAAACTCTGCAGCTGAAGCCGGCACCTTGATGTTTGTATTTCCTTTATTTAATTTTCCTTTTCATCAATTTATGTTTGACTAAATGTCAGGAATGTTCTGCGCTCTTACGTTATTCATCTTTATTTATTCAATATAAAACATGGTAAAATTGTGAAATGAACTAAATTTATTTAACCTATTCCAAGTGGAGTGTATGTGAGATGAGCTATGAGCACTGGATTACCATTTAATTTCATATCCCATTCTAAAATAAAGCTGGTATCAACAAAAATTGAAGTTTGAAATTTTCCTTTTCAAAACATTGCCTTTTACTACGAATGTGCTTTCATCTAGACTTTTGCACACTGCGTAATATTATCCATTTTACATAATATACACTGATGTAAAGCATAAGTGTTAAAATTCCAACACTTTGAACATAAAATTTGCATTTTACCAATACATCATAAAAATTTAATCATCATTAATTCACAAACTTAATTCTCAACATGACTGTCGTTCTGGTCAAGTCTCCTAATACTTTTTTCAAATCAAAAAATATGTTCTTTAGTCAAGATGAATATCCCAATATTAGAGAACAGGCCAAAGATAACCCTTTATCGTGCTTACGCATATCACTAACCAATTGTTAGTAAATGCATGTGTTACTGTTAATTTTAAAAATGTGTTAAGTATATGTAATTTTACATAATAATCAAGGCGGTTGGTTAAAATGAAAATTGTGTACAATTTCCTAGTCATATACATATAAAATCCATTTTTCTTTTGCTATCAAATTACCAATTTTACAATGATGTATTTGGCTATACGTACATTTGAGTATAACATGAAATCATTTTTTCTTTAAAGTATCATATAAATGCACCTGACACGTACGTTTTCATACCCTGAACGAGTATATAATCCCTTGATTCAGTGGAATAAGACACAGTTCCTCGGCAGCTACTTCTAAGTACCTAAAACCTCTCTAGTAGAAGTCTCTGGTGAACAGATAGTCTTGCTTGTTGAATTGTGATTGTATATGTATAAATATTAACGTATGTTTATGTATGGTGATGTACGAATTACTATTTTATTAAATGTGTAAACTCACTCGTGTGTTTTAAATATTATTGAGTCTCTAACCAATGTTAAGGTCCACAATAGTCTGTGTATGATAAACTTGAATTATTCTAGAAGTATTACTGCTTTATAGTACGTGATATTTCGTGTATGGTGTAACATCAAAAGTGGTTCTAATTAGGTATTTTACCACCTCTTTTGGCCGTTACAAATTCTAACATATTTATGTAGGTTTGAGTGAATTATTGCTGCGTAGCAGCATTGAATAATCTCTAGTTAGGCATAATGACCAGTTAGTCTGGTGAATATGATAAATTCATCATTTTCTCCTTAAATTAATTTTTTAACCAGCTATTATGTATAATTTTCAGTACTGATGGTTAGTTAATATGATAAATCAAAGATTGCCTGCCTTCTAATGATTCAAAAGAGGCAATTATAAAAGAAAATGTCTTTCAACGAAGTGTAGCTGCAGGAAAAATAGTATTCCGAGTAATTATAAAATTTTATTCTACTCACTACTGCGATCTATACATACCAATACTTCCGTCAACTTTTGCAACGAAATTATATTTATTTCTCCTAAAGCTAAAGCCAAAATAAAAAATAAAAGCTTATTTTTAATAACTCGTTTTTAATCTAAACTTATTCTAAATGTTAATGGCAGTTTATCTTGTTCTAATAAGTACCTAATCAGTCCTAAAACAATATTTTGTGTAAAAAATTAAACATTATTTGACTTGCTTTTTTTTTTTATCTGACATGTCTTCAAAATAATTTTTCAGAGTGCTGTGCATAGTAATTAATATATTAGCTAGTTGCATAGAATATTATGCAAAATAACCAAACCTTTTAGTTATTATGAAAAAAAACTGTGTGTAGAATTCCCGAGTTTTCCTTCGCATACCACCCTGGTTATTATACCTAATACTTAATTCATCAAATCGACAGTAACATATGTACCATTTCACTCAAAACAACTAAAAACTATTTTCTATCATTTTAATTGCCACAAGTACAAATCTACTTCAACTGCGCCCTGCCCCCATTTATAGGTATTTATCAATTATTACATCTCCCTCATCTTTTTCAAAAGCTAATTTTAATGTCAAGTCAAAAATACGTGCGATGATCAATTCCAGCATTTCTTGTTGATGAAGGATTTAATAACTTGACGATCACTAACGTCTATGATGTGACTCAAAAAAGTTTTTAAAGTTCCAAAGAGAGGGTGTAGAGACAAGATGAGACCAATCTTCAAATAGAGACAAGCTGAGACATCATAACGTCCTTTAATAATCACAATAAAAAGTAAAAATGCCGATGGCACTTCAGTCAGAGACGTATATTTCGTTTAGGACAGGACAGAATTTCAAATTACACGTTCATTATAAATCAT
>WOFM01000740.1:0-21922 GCA_011428145.1 Ericerus pela
AAGAGCTGCAATACGTATTTTGTGTATAATGTTTTTCTTCTGCGTGGTGAATCACCTACGTATTATCAAGTTTTGAGGATTTGTGGTACTTACGTTCAAACTCTTGTAGGTGTAGGTACTTCGGAAGGTCATGAATGGTGAGTTTGATTTCGCCATCAACAGTGGTAAAAATGGCGAGAACGAGACGAGACCAAGACCCGACTTTGTTAAGCCAAGACTGAGGGACCGTGATGGCGGCTGTTCGTGGTCTTGGTGTTGGTCTTGCTTTTGCTCGCGTCGCTTATTTTTGCCTTTCACCTGTCGATATTTCTTACAGTTTCATCGTGCAATCTTTTGCCAAAGTATATATTTATTCGTCTTTTAAACGAGTGGTTTTGCATTTGCAGTTAGATCCAATTTTTGAACACGACCTGTCTCGTTTCGTAAACTTGTTTTTTCTTTCTCCCCCACAAGTTTAGCCAAACTTGCTCATCCGGGTTCATTGGACATCACATCCGTAAAACATTTCCACGCATCCTACACCGAAATCGTAGGTACCTATTGTTTGTATGTTTCTTATTTCTTATTTTCCTCCATTCCTCAAATTTCAGTTTGAGAAACGACGATTAAATGATTTAGCATTCTTAATATCGATCTGATTTACCTTCAACCGCGTGTGCATTTATAAATAAATAAATAACTACGACATACATAAAATAATATAAAAAGGTAAACGTGTTTAAAAACGTCGACAGAATTCTCGGTTTAATTTATTTTTTCTCATTTCAACGGCTATTCGCGCATATGGTTGTGATTTTTCTTTTCTTTTTTTCTTCTTTTTCTTTTTTTTTTTTATTTTTTTTTTTTTTTGCGCATATAATAAACGTATAAATTCCAAAATGGATGTGAAAAAACAGTATGTTTACGTGCTTCCCCCTAAATGTGACAACTCAGCGTGTAAAGAATTAATTATAGCTCTTTATCGAGAGTGAAGAGAAAAAAGAAAAAACTACGTCGATATATTTTACCAATTAGTATTTACGTGTACTTTCAAAATTACAAAATTTGTCGTTACTAATTTTTATTTTTGTTTCGTGTTTGATGTGTGCGTAGCCCTCGGGTTGGAGAAAACTGCGAAATATCGTACAATGGACGCCGTTCTTTCAAACGTACAAAAAGACGAGGTATCCGTGGGTACAGCTTGCCGGCCATCAAGGCAATTTCAAGGCAGGGCCGGAACCGGGTACCATTTTGAAAAAACTCTGTCCCAAGGAGCAAATGTGTTTCCAGGTGCTGATGAAAGACGCCCTCAAACCGTTTGTGCCCGAATACAAAGGCTACATAACGACGGACGATGGAGAACGTATCCTTTTTTACTTTTCCACTTTTTTTTCTCTACATAGACTAGGCTACCCGCTTACCAATTACCATGCAACGAATCTTTTGGTCGAACGACTGCCATCAGACGGCCGTTCGTCCCCCAGGGTCACTCGACAGTGCGAGAAGGCGGGATTCAAAATTAAAATCGAACCATCTCGCCTCCCCAAAATTGCAATTTATTACCTGAAAAGAGGCTCCGCATCGTCTATCCGGGATACTGACCGCCAGTGAAAAGTCGTGAGATGAAAACCTGTTGAAATGAAACGAAAAGTGAAACGTTAGACACAGACCACTTTTTCAAGCACTTTTCAACTCCCAAAAATATGTGTGGCATATCGATATAACACCGCTTTCCTGCGCTGATTATAGTGGTGTACACTTCGCGTTACTGTTGCCCCCTCCCCTATGACCCTAAATCGGTAACAGTCGACAGTCTTGTCTCAGCTGTTCTTACAAATGCATTTTTTGTTCTATGACTGCAGAATCGACTTGCTTTCGCCTAGTTTCCGCTCTTCATTACTATATGAAGAACAAATACCTATTTATGATTCCAATCAGCATTTCACATTTTCACATACTTATTTAAATGTCGAAAATCAGAATTGAATATTCAAAGAAATTCTTCATTTTTTGTTGCTCGTTAATTATTAGAATCGCTTTCCAACCATATGCCACGTCATAATACTTTTCGAGTCCCATTCTTCGAGTTTTCTTTATTGGAATTATGTAAAATTTAAAAAAAAAAATGAAACAACGGATTACACCTTAGTTTTGTTGTTTGAATTGAAAAATCTCCAACTCTGAGTATTCAAATGGTATCTAATAGATGTTATGGGGATGCTGCAGCGTTCGTTTAAGTGTTTTTTGAATGACAAGCTTTAAAAAAAAAATGAAACAACGGATTACACCTTAGTTTTGTTGTTTGAATTGAAAAATCTCCAACTCTGAGTATTCAAATGGTATCTATAGATGTTATGGGGATGCTGCAGCGTTTCGTTTAAGTGTTTTTGATGACAACTTTAAAAAAAAAAATTCAAAAGAGCCCTCTATTCATTTGAGTCAGTCCATTGGGAGAAATTTTATGGTGGAAGATCTAACATTTGAAAAAGCTTTGAAAATAAGAAGTTCCGCATAAGTGAACATAATCGAATACTTACCTACCTACCTACCACATGAAGTACCTAAGTACGAATTTAACAGGGTAAATGTTTTCTATGCGAAGGTATTGGAGCGTAAAAACAAAATAAAATTGCATACTGCTTCAGAAGCCACCACTGATTCAACTTATTTCTGAACTACCCGCATAGCCGGTTGAACTAAAATAAAATTATTCGGCTACAAACTGACAGCTATAATCTGTGTATACATGTACTTATCAACATTGGTATGATGTTAGAGAAGAAAATTAGTCTGGTGCCTGACCTAGGTACGAACCACCACCACCTCCTCATCGTCCTCCTCTCCCTTCCTCGACTTCGTCCATGTTTGTCTTGCTTCCCCGTCGTAACTTTAGTTTAGGTACGTCGATGAACTCTCGCGACGACATAGTTTTAGTCGAATAAAATTTACATTTCTTCGAACCGGATGCGTTATCTCTTGGAAAAGACCGCTGAAATCAATTATTGGTTTAAGAAAATGTGATAGCTAACTTTTGTTCGTTTTGAGGGTAATTTTCAATTCAACGAGTTGGCTGTCGATTGTCGAAGAGTGAATAGCTGAAGGGGTGCCGCTGGGGTATCACGTCCAGATGTTCTTCAGAGTAGCTGGACGGTTGGTAGGTGGGTACCTGTGCTCGAAATTAGTAAGGAAAAATAAAAATAAAATTCGCGTTTGATTACTCCGTTGCGGCGACTTTGGTTTTCTCTGTTCTTTCGTGGCTTCTGAATGAAAATTAATGAATCTCGCCGTCGGTCGACGTATTCCTTAATGAGCAACGATTAATTATCTATTTTTTCGTGATTTATGGCACCATTAGGTATGTGTGTATGGGCTATCGTACGGCCGGCTCACGGTCGTGTATTGGTGCGCGATCGACGAATCGAAGATTGCCGGTTACCCACACGCTAACAAACGGTTGGCAGTTTTGGTGGCTGCCTAACTAAATTTATTTGAATATGTACGCGTAACGCTGTCATAACACCGAAGCGACGCATAAATCACCGCTCGATTAGCGAATAATTTTGAATGCGACTCGATCTGTAGGTCGACCGCGTGGGTGATTTCTGAAGAACGTACCTTCGTTAGGTAGGTATACCTATGTTTATGGGGTCCGAGATAGCTATAGTATACGGAATGCGGTCAGTTTGTTCCCCCAATCCGATATCGTCGCCCATTCCATGTCCCTAACGCCACGCCACCCCCCAACTCCAACTCCATCGCCACCCTACCACGCATCGTACTGTACCTATTGTGGGTGGGAACATCCACGATCTCCTGCGCGCCTGGCGGGCGTAAAGGAACTCGCCTACTGAAGAAATGTAGGTAGGCGAGTGACTGGCTGAGGAGGTCGCCGTAGTCGTTACAGATCTAGTGAGCGAGATAGGTGTGTGACGACGTATATTTTGTAGTCCTATGAACGTTAAACACACATTAATTATAAGTGCCTACAACTGTAGTGTCTCTGCCACTACATGGTAGCAAGACCATCAAGGTTTTCTCGGAGAAACAGATACTTTTTCAAGCATCTGCTTCACATAAAGAAACTCTGAAGTTGGAAATATGGGTATTTTCAATTTTGTTTCGATGTAAAATGAAAACTGAATCTAAAAAGAATCAGTTCTCACTGCTACAAAACGCTTCCACTGGCAACTTAAGTCAATCTCTGTAATGGAAATTGATTTAATGGCACTTAGCGTTTGAAGTTAATCTTAGCCTCAAATGCCTAAATAATTTGCACTCGAAACTGACGGTGGCTTCGAGCTCGTGAGTGTAATCATCAATTATGCCCAAAAATAATTTTTCCTTGCGTTCGAAACTTTAATTAGCCTCGAACACATACCTACATTGTCCAGAAAAAATTTCTTTTTCTAGACAAAATGTTTATGTTTATAGTCAAAAGTTAAAAACTGACATTTGACTATCAAAGAGTACAAGATCTTCATCTGTATATAAGATTTTGTGGAAGTTACATAAGAATATGAAACATAACCATACATCGTATTCTCGTAGCAAACAAATGGATTCGAATTTACGGCTAAATTTGAATACAACAAAAGTTGAATTTGAAACCTTACCCTGCCTCAAATACACGTCAAAAAAGTTAGACCTATGCATTTTTTCTTTCTCTAATGAAGAAAGAAAAAACCTAAAGAGAATAAAGTATTGGCCGACAAAGCCTAGGAAAAATATTCCCCGGCAAGATACGTATATGTGAATCTATAATAAGCCTCACATATAACTAACAAAAGAGTAAACGAATCAAATGGATTCGATTCCATTCAACTCTCACTCTCAAAAAAAATATATATTTTTTATTATATTTTTTTTTCAAATATTCTTGCTTATTCATCGGAAGATTTCGACGTAATTATTATATCGAAAACTAAAATAATCCTTGAATAAACAAAAATATCAATGAATACGGTAAGTTCTATGCAACATGTCGCATTCCCTTTATTCGATAAAAGCTAAAAATCATTCTCACGAAAAATTTTTAGCTGCCCCCAGCAAAAAATGCATCGAAATCTTTATGAAGAATTCGATACAGAACCAAGGTCATCACATCTGGATAGGCCATCTTGCATATTATCTACCCTACGCCAACAACCATTATTAAATATTTTTCGAAAAAAGAACATTAAAAAAAATGGTTGACGTAAGGCTGTATGCAATTAAGGCTGTCGATCCCTAAAACAGAGATTGGCACCCCATGGAGACGAAGCGATACCAATACGCTTTGCCTCAATAAACTACATAAATGTCGACAAAAAACTACTACGTATTTTGTCAACACGCGAGTTTGGACAGACGAGCAAAAAATCTAAATAGGCAACGGCTCGCGTAACCTATTTTTTGTCTTACACACATTTGGATGTAAGACAATATTATCGCAAAGATAAGTTATATGTGTATTGCTGGTCAACACACACACACACACACACCGCGATGTTTTTCCCTTTAAATTCTGGAAAAAACATCGCATATACACACGCACACTCAGACAATAGTCCTTCCATTCCAGTCAAGGAATGAAAGAACGTCTGAATCAATCATGTGATCAACAAGAACATCAATTGGATCTGCCAAAAAATGATATTCACTATCGTGTTGAACTGTCATTCTAGCAACATCGCCATGTTCTGTCGATTTGATTACAAACTACTCCTGTGCGTCTTAAGTGTATTAGGTTGTCTTCTAGTGTTTCTCTTAGTGCGCTTCGTTATTTTTCGTGCAATTGTTTCGGCATTGCTAAACTTTTTGAACAAATTAACGAAACAATCGCGACTTTTTGGGCAAGAACCTCCTGAAGATTCTCGTCCATGTTGGCATTTTCAATCGTATTTCAAGAAATTGAAATCGAAGAAGAGTATTGGAGACTTTCGCCAATGAGAAACGTCAAGAGTACCAGTAACACAAAAGGGGTTTTACTGGTATTCCATCTTTTTAAAAGAAAAAACAGTCAGCAAGAAACGGTAAGTCCAAATTTAGCAACATTCATCATTTTTGCGACATTATGGTTCTGAAAATTACATGTAATTTCCACACCATGCACCTTGCAAACTTTGTTAGGAAATTGTTCTTGTATGATCTGATCTCGTCGAAGTTCAAAACATCAATGGCGGAATGCATTAATTTTGGTAGATCAAAACACTTGAACGTGTTCTGACCCACTTACAGGATCCAATTATTTCAATAGTTGGAACCCATTTTTGAAAAATTTTGTTGAAAAAACAAAACCTAATGCATTTTCCCGACTAAACATGCTGACTACAAACAAAATTCATTAGAAAAAATCGTAAAGAGACACCAAAAACACCGATGTATTTGGAGCCTAGCATCATGAAACTTTACTTCAGGCGAACTCCAAATCTTCGACGCCATTTTGAGTGAATTAATTTTAATATTCTTTATTTATTTTTCAAATGCAATATTTGGATTTGAAAAAGATGTGCGTGACCCGCGATGAATACCCTTCATTGCGCCCACGGGTCACGCCAATTTTCAGAATCCATTTGGACTGAAAATTTTTCATATTTTTATTTATTTTTCAAATGCAATTTTTGGATTTGAAAAAGATGTGCGTAACCCGCGATGAAACCCTTCATTGCGCCCACAGGTCACGCCCAATTTTTCAAAGTCCGTTTTGGACTTTGAAAATATTTCATCTATTATCGGCCTCTCTGTTTTTATAGAATTTGAAATGGATCCGATCCAGGAAGCCGATTCACCTGCTTCCCCTCCTCCACCGCCAACCATAACCCCGCCGGCAGCAGTGTTTGGACCCGATGGCCAGCCGACCCGGACCGTTCCATCAATGTTTACTTCCCCGTCGGACAACCAATCCCACCAGTCATAGCCAATGCGCCATTGGCTAGGGAAATAGCTCAACACGGCGGCGGCCTTCTACATCAAACTGTAGAACGTCAAATGGAAGAGCAGGCGAGAGATTCACAACCGATGAATCCCTCACCACAGGACTGGTCCGAGCAATCCTCCATTGCAGGATCGCGATACAGCTTGTTATGAATGGGAGCTGACAACGAGTACAAAACAAACATTGAACTATACTACGATGCCATCAAGTCCGTGGGTTACTACGTCATCGAGCTTAGTAACCTAATCAGTACACCAAACCTTAACCTAGTTCAAGGGAGAAAGGAGCTGCCGGTGATCGCTACTGTCATAGAAACACTGAATCGGCCACTGCCTGGAGTAGCAAAACATAAAATTGTTCTCGCACGCTCCACGATACTGCGTCTCCACTCCAACCAAGGAGAAATTGAGGCGATGTTCCCATTGGTCCCTGTGCCAATTGTAACACCTGGGCCTCAACAGCTCCCCACTCTATCTTCCTCGTTGCAAGGGAGAGAGGAGGAAACTGAAGCGCAGAGAGGCGCAGGACGTGGAGCAGGCGTGGCGAGGACGTTCACCTCAGCAGGGCGAACACTGAGAGGAGCTCCGCCTCCGACAGCAGCTGGAGGAACAGGAAACAAGCGATGGAGGAGCTACGTGGTCTTGCACAGCTTGTTGCGCAAGATCAACTCAAGCTGGAACACGAGGAATCAGTCATTGACAGAATCTGCCGGAATCGTTCCGAGTTGATCCAGCATGTCCAAGTGGTCAACGGGATGGGCAAGGACCAAATCCGTGATGAATTTGTTCGCCCTGCCATCCAACAAGGTAATGGTCAATCTTTACGTACCAATTCAAGCGATTCCCATAAGTGAAGTCGATTGAATACCGATCAGAGTGGGTCAGTGGAACCAACACAAAAACGTGTGTGCGTTGGTTCCCCCTACCCCACCTCTAAAAGCTCTGTTCAAACTGACTCGAATGATTTAGAATCGAACGCAACTGTCGGACATTCGAATCTGGACAAACAGTTCGACTCAGTAACCGAATTGGTTTCCCAACCTGTTACTAGTAACATGGCTAACATACCAAATCATGCAAAAGAAGTGGAGCCAATTCCCCATTGCTGGGAATTGGACCCCGAAACGTGCACAGAAAAACCAGCTATGAATCTGAAACCCCCAAATACTTCATCGACGAATGGGACGGCATGATTCTGAACTACCCAGGTTTTATTAGAGGCTTTAAAATGTATGTGCATTTGCGAACAGATATTGCGATTCCTCAGAAAATAAAGTTATTGCAACAAGCAATGCCGAAAGACATTGTCGAAAAATTCTCGCACTTTGCACCTGACGATGTAGGTTATAAACAACGTCTCCAATTCTTGCATGATAAGTACGGGGATCCAAGTAAGGTCAGAGCAGAAATCTGGTATTAGATAACTGACTTCCCTCATACTAACAATACACTACAGTCCATTCAAGACACTATGGATGGATTGGCAGTCCTCGTAGATCATTATTGGCTGGTATCACCTGTTGTAGATGAAGAACAACTGTTTAACGTTACAGTGAAAAAATTTCCACCTAGGTCTTACAGGAATCTTCTAAAAAGTAATGAACGACACGTTTCACATTTGTTCTCGGCCATTAGGGAATTTATAAAGATTGAAGAGATATTCGATAAGCAACATCCCTCCAACAAAGACCCTAATAGAAACACAGGTTCATTCAAAAAGAAAAAGCCCAAAGGCAATTCAGAATTTTTGGCCGCAACCTTCCAGAAAGGTAACGATCAACGAAAAGGAAAGGATAAATCCAATCCCAAGAAATCAAACAGGCAAAACCATAGCAATTTGGGAAACTCATCTAAGTCTCCCAAACCCTCTTCTGTTTCAGAATGCCAAGAACAAGAAATGTTGAACCAAGCGGCTCAAGACACTCCCAAGAGCATCTTGAACCTGGCTCACTCGGCACAGAAGGCATGCCTCTTCTGCACTAACCGACACCCCTCTTTCCTCTGCCACAATCCACGTTACAACACATTGGAACAACGGCAGAGGGAATTCAACGTCCGTAAGTTGTGCACTCGGTGTGCAACTTACCATGCAACTCAAGAGTGTCAGCAGAAAATTGCCCTCTGCTGCTGGTGGTTTAATTGCCACACCACCACCCACAACAGCTGCCTGGCCTAGCCCGAACACCCCGTACCCCTCTGAGGCAGTGGAAGGAGGCACACAGTAAGCACCGAGTTGATTTTACTAAAGTTTCAAAACCAACTGTTGATTTTGATACTATAAAATCACGTGTTCCACAGGGCAAATGCGAAACTAAAATTGCGCGGGCCATTGGAATGGTGCAACTCAGTGCGGCCCAGAAGGAGTGCTTACCGATGAGTAGTGAGTACTTTTCATCATTTATTCGCACCAAGAAGAGTTCTACTTTTCTTGTTTTTCAACCGTATGCTCAATCACCACACTTGCAGAGGGCAGTCAAATTACAAGGGTTTTTTTATTGTGGCAGTGTAGACACCTTCATTACTAAGTCTTATGCTTTCATATCCTTAAAACTAAAAGGGTATGAAACAGAAATTATAAGACTTAAGGTGTACAAAATCAGACGTCCAACATCTTTAAATCATGTCTAGTAGACTTTGAAATTCTGACACCGAGGGGTTAAAGTTCCGATTACTGCGAAAACTATTAATAGTATCACACAAAATCTGAAACAACCCAATTTGTCAGAATTTCATAGAAGTTTCCCAGAATACTCTGGAATTGAGTTCTCCAAGATAGACGATGAGCATACGGTTGACATATTGTTAGGCAATGATTACATGTGGTCGTTTGTGACAAATGTACAACATATCTCTCCGACTCTAACTTTGATAAAGACAGAGTTTGGATATTTGTTGGGAGGTATCATCTAAAATCAAAAACAAGTGGATGATATCTTCACACCTATCTTCTTAACCATCCCACAAGAGGTTGAGAATCTATGGAGGTTGGATGCCATTGTATCAAATCTCACAATTTGGTAGAAGCTCAAGCGGAAGCTGACGCTCTTCAACTCTTTTATAAGAATGTTGAATTGGTAAACAAACGTTACCAAATCAGATGGTTGTATAAAAACTATCCACCCCCGTTGGCGGATAATTTCAACCTGTCATTCAAAAGACTTGAGCATCAGCTCTTCAAGTTACGAAAGTTACCTGAGTTCTACCAACAGTTACGACAAATATTTCAACTTACTCATAGAGTTGGAAATGATAGAGAAAGTAGATCCAAAATCCAAGCCAGATATTGTACTACTATCTGCCACATAAAGGGATCTTGGACCTAACAAAAAGCACACTACTCAGGGTAGTATTTGACGGGTCAGCAAAGACAAAACAATCAAAGCATTCAATCAATGACTGCATGTTCAAAGGGGCAAATCTCCTGCCAGATTTGCTCCAGATACTTTTGTCTTTCGTAAGGATAAATATGCCATAATAGCCGATATTAAAAAAGCTTTCCATCAAATACGGTTACACCCCCTTGATCGGGATGTAACAAGGTTTCTGTGGGTCCTGAATCCACAGAAACCGTTAACTAGGGAAAACTTAGTAATCTTCCGATTCCAACGTGTTCCTTTTGAAATTGTGACAGCTGCCATTTTTGTTGGCTGGCCGTTCTGTCGCATCACTTCCAACAGGCGAATCCGGAATTTTACAAAAAACACGCCGACAATATATATGTGGACAACTTAATAACATCGTTGCCCACATATAACGAAGCTAAGGATTTACACGATCAGGCTAACAAGTTGATCGGGGACATATCAGTGGAGTTGTCACAATGGGGCACAAATTGCACCCCATTACACGATGAGTTTGCCCCCAACCACGCATTGACAAAGCCAATCATTAAGGTTCTTGGACTTTCTTGGGACATGACAAAGATATACTTTATCTGAGTCAGACCAAATTTAAAGACCAAGAACCCGTCTGGTCAAAGAGACTGTTTCTTAGAGCAATCTCCCAATTTTTTGACCCCCACGGTTGGTTTGCTCCAGCTTTCATCCCTTCACGAGCTTTTATTAAAAGGCTTTGGAATGAAAACTACAAGTGGGATGAATCCTTACCTCTGTCACTGCAGCCAATAGCGACAGAGCTAATACAGGATTTGTCCCAGTGCACAACTTATTGCCTCATCGCCAGATATACCCGGTACATATAACCCAAACAGGGCGCAACTGCACGTGTTTGTCGATGCATCCCAGGTAGCCTTGCTATGGTAGCTATACTTACGCTTCCATAACACAGAAAGCAACAAAACAATAACCAATTTGTCATAGGGAAATCAAGAATAGCACCAATGAAAATCGGTAACAATCCCCAAGTTGGAATTGTTAGCGGCATTGATTGAGCTAGAGGAATAAAAAACATTAGGAAACCCTAAAGCTAGAAAACTGTCCGACCTACTTATGGTCAGATAGTAAATGCGTTCTAACATGGTTGTTAGAGCGCAGAGTGTTAACGCAATTTGTCTTGAATAGGGTTACTGAAATAAAAAGCTGTTCCTAACTTGCAATTTCGCTATGTTCCGACAACCAAAAATCCAGCAGATGTTGGATCACGAGGGGCAATGGTGAACAATTATTCAGTACCACATGGTGGTCAGGACCAGCCTGGTTACCTGATCACCCAGACTCATGGCCACAGACTGACTTACATGTAATTCAGTCTCTACCAGACCTATCAGAGGATGAGAACTCTATACCTGTCCTCTCAACCTTAAGGGAGTCTCTCAAAATTTCTGACAAACTGTCCGAAATTATAGCAACTTCAACTGATCCCTATATTTGACAATCACAAGACTGCCAAATTAAACAGACAGTTGAAATCTCGTAAGGTAGCTATACCAAAGTTTGTCATGAACTCAGTAAACCATGTTTGTGAAGTCAAACTGTTTGCCATACAAGTTGACCAACAGGCTGTTGACCAGAATCAATCTGACTCTGATCTACCACAACCTCACAAACAAGTGAGCTCACAACAACCGCTGGATCTATCCCACAAAAGTCGAATAGACCCACTGGCAAATTCACCTTACAAGAGCTTTATACACGAACCGTTGAATACACCATTCAGCATCGATATAGACAAATTTAACACTCATCAGTCTTAAGAGAATCTTTTACAATTGCTTAACAGCTCTCCGAAAATTCTCGAGAAAGCGACTCACTCGTTGTAGGTTGGTTTCTCCTTGGGCAATACTGCCCAACAATTATCAGTTTACATTGCTTTGCTTCATCTATGCAGACCAGAAAAAATATTTTTCTGGCCTACGCAATACACTTTGTCTCATAATCCACCGGAATATGTAGCATACGAGAAGTTTCATATCACCCTTGACAAATCAGGACTCCTGAGGCTGAGAAATTATTTGCCTGTAACACCGTTACCGAAGACATTCTGTCTCCAGTATTGTTACATTCAAAATCTCACCTCACAAAGTTAATACTGTTGAATGTTCATACACTCAATAGTCATACAGGCATTAAGTTTACACTGGCGGCTTCCGTAGGACATACTTCGTACCAAAAGCAATGAGGATACTTCCTAAAGTATTAAAATCCTCTTGCTTAGTGTGTAAAAAGCTCAATAAGCAGCCTTTTACAGCAGCCAACCCATTCTGATATCCCTGATTTCAGATTGGTACCATTCACACATCCTTTCACCTATACAGGTGTTGGTCCATATTCAGTCTTTAATGAATATTTACCAAAAAAGAAAAAGGCTTTGGCAACTCCGACATCACCTCCATATAAAACATGGATTCTGATATTCACCTGTCTATCCTCAAGAGCAGTGTACTTTCTCTCTATCTCGTCTCTAACCACACAAGAAGTGTGGACGGCGTTCCAGACGTTCTTTGCAGATTGTGGAACGCCCAAGGCAATCCTGTCTGACAATGCTGCCCAGTTTAGGTTAGTTGCAACAAACTTACCCCAGTTCTGGGAAGCAATCACGTCAGACAGCTCCATAAGTGACAAGCTTATGCAAAAAGGCATAACTTGGCACTTTACTCCACCTAAGGCTCCTTGGTATGGTGTGTCATACGAAAGACTCATTGGAATCTTTAAACAGGCTTTTGAAAATGTCATGGGCCCCCACTCTCACCATCGCTTCAATTTTCAAGCAGCGCTTAAAAACATACAAGTGATGATGAATGAGAGACCACTCTGTCCTGCAGTCGATGAGTGTGAACAAGCTACTTTAACGCCTGCACACTTTCTGCACGCAAAGTTCAGAAACTTTACCCTTGACCTAAACAAGCCTTTTGACAAAACCACCATAACATCCAGAAACCTTCAGGGCCTCTGGAACACTGACAAGGACAACCTTAGTAAGCTCTGGGCTGTGTGGAAGGGACTCTACCTCACATACTTGCGGGATAGAATCCCCAAAGGGGTAAGCAATGCTTACCAAACAGTTAGCTTCAAACCAAAAATTGGAGACATTGTCCACGTGTTGGACATAATGACAAAACCAGGAGTCTACAAGTTAGCCACTGTAGTCAACCTGATGACATCTCGCGATGGCCTAGTACGTCACGCAGATGTTAGGCTACCCTCATCTAAAATAGTGAGTAGACCTCTTAAGTTCTTAGCTCCACTGGAGATAAGTACTGATGGTAAGGACTCTAATCCATCGTTGGATTAAAATCTATCCGATTAAGATCTGTAAAAGCAGGCATACATGCACGCACTACCTACAACTCCGTGGCCGGTGGCACCACTGGAGTTGTGCTATCTTTGAAGTCATGACAAGTCAACCTTGCCAAATACTTACTCTACCGTCCAGCTACCTATTCAGATCAGCGGGTAGAGGTGATAGCGGATTGCGATCCACACACACCGAACTTGTGATAATCTTGTCAGTGTCACAAATTCATTTAAAAAATTGCTAATTCTTACTTTTCTTCCTTACAGAGTCACTCCTTTATAGCGCTGACACCTGACTGCCCTTCCAATGAATTGTTCGGCAATTTTGTTGGACCACAAGTCAGAAGATGGGACCCACTTGTGGATCTCAACTTCAGAGGAAATAAACTTCGTTTTATTATACTTATTTTAGATTTGTGGCCCAGTTTATAAATGGTAGTAACTTGTACCATATATGTATATATTTTTTGTAAATAAATATCATTTGTGTACTTGTGTGTGTATGCCAACTAATCTCTTTTTTTACAGATCTTGTAGGGACGAGTGAATCCCCGAGGATTCACAATGGACACCGCCCCCAGTATTGTGGGTGGGAACATCCACGATCTCCTGCGCGCCTGGCAGGTGTAAAGGGAACTCGTCTACTGAAGAAATGTAGGTAGGCGAGTGATTGGGCTGAGGAGGTTGCCGTAGTCGTTTCGGATCTAGTGAGCAAGATAGGTGTGTGACGACGTATATTTTCATGTCCCTTGGACGTTAAACCACACATTAATATTAAGTGCCTACAACTGTAGTGTCTCTGCCACTACAGTACCCACCTCGTCGTATGCGTTTCCTTAACGTCAAATTCCGCAGTCTACCTCCAGCTTCAGGATCTGCTGAGCGAATTTTCATCACCGTGTGTCATGGATTGCAAAATCGGCGTTCGCACTTATCTGGAAGAAGAATTAGCCAAAGCGAAAGAGAAACCAAAACTCAGAAAAGTGAGTAAGTTAAAACGGCTGGCTTAGGCGAAGGCTGTGCCCAGAGATTCCTAGTCAGCTGCTAGGCGGTGAATGTGCTGGTGCACTGCGTCCAGTCGCTTTGTAAAAAATGTGGCGCACTACCTGTAGCTGATTGCCATAATGTAGCAAATGTGGTGCGTTGCGAAATTTTCAAATTTCTAACACCAGGCTGCGTCATTATATTTGGCAACGCTGATGCTTTTTGTACCACACTGCTAAGTGCTACACCTATCCAAAGATCACAAACCTTCGGCATAGCCTTCGATTTTTTCGTCATTATTTGCTCTAACCGCTCGATCTGTACGGGTTTGTTTTACGCGCAGGATATGTACGAAAAAATGATTCAAATAGATCCAGATGCACCCACCGAGGAAGAACATCGTTTAAAAGGTGTCACAAAGCCCAGGTAATATTGCATACCGACGTTTTCTCAATACGTACGTCGGCGTAATGTATTCATTTATCGTTTAATCGTTGTACTGAGAATGCCCCCATGATTGTCAGTCACTTCGAACCAAATTGCCTATTTGCGACTCTCCACACAGCTTCTTGTCTCGGGTATTTTTCCTCATTAGGTACCTGTATAATATTATCTTCATTATTTTCAAATTCTTTTCATAACCATTCAGATTGCCCTAAGTCATCTTCTGTAGGTAGTGGCGTTTTTAATCCCTTCCATTATTATCAGCTCTCTTCTCAATCGTCCATTTCACTGCAGAAGCTTATTCCATCTTACCATAGCTCTTCGATTCCTTTTTCTTTTCATAAAGAAACATTCCCTCTCAAGTCTCAATTATAAGTCATCATCTCTCATCGTACTGCGTTACGTACAATTTATTTATATTTCATCTCAATGTATGCGTTCATTTTCACTCGATCCTTTTGCATATTAGGATACTCTTCAATGCAGAAGTCGGTTCCTTAGCCACGCAAGCTGTCCGCTCTGTATTACTCATCAATTTATATCCGACTACAGATATTGTCCTTCACTTTGGATTCACGCTCAATTTTAAATGGTCCTTTTTTATCCATTTTTTCAATCTAACCTCCCTTATTTACCCTATATTCTCTTCGCTTAACATTTCCTCAAAAGAAATTACCATTAATTTCCCACCTCCATTGTGGGCGTTAATGTAAAACAGATGCAGTCTGGCGCTGTCAGTATGAGCCCACCATCACTCAGTCAGTCTGGGCCAGCCTTTTCTTTTTTTTTTTTACAATTATTATAACAATTTTGTCCAACTGTTCTGGCTTAGTTAACCTAGACCAACCTTTTTTATCATTTTTTTCCTTATTCCGAGTCCCCTCCTCAATTCTTAAAAATATTAATGGCATTCCAGCATTATGCTCATCAAACCCTTTCTTTTGATATTTGTATACTACTTGAAAATGCATCCGTCCGTTTCGATGCAAAATGGAGAAATAGATGCTGTGATCTTATCATATATATATATATATATATATATATATATAGTATATTAATATACTGTGTTATGGTACTGTGGTCAATAGGTCAACTTGAGGCTGGTACATTTTTGTAAATTATTGTTGGCGAATTGTCCGATTCAAAATTATTGGCATTGATCTCACTGCCACAGTGATTGGTACTAAATAAGTACACATTATATAGGTATATACTTGGTGAAATATTTCAAACTAGGTACGTAGGTCCTTCGTGTTTCTTTAGAAGTGGATTTAGGGTTGAATTGCCGAGGTATGAGAAGGGAGCTGAAGAAAAGTAAAATTCAAGAATGGAGTGCAAGATGATAGGCCATGAGTTGAATAAATGTCTTTACATTTTTACTAACGAAAAAAATAATAGAGCTGTGTTATGAGCCTATAGGAACCCTGCATTTCGGGCAGATTTGATCAATGACCTTCGACTTAGTTGTGATTCGAATTTTACAGGTATATGGTGTGGCGTGAAACGATTTCGTCAACAGCTACTTTGGGTTTTCGAATTGAAGGAATCCGTAAGAGCGATGGTAAATCGAGCAAGGATTTCAAGACAACGAAAACCAGAGATCAGATTATCGAGGCGTTTTCAAGATTTTACCGACGAATTTCCTGATGTCATCGTAAGTACATAAACTTTATAATCACTAGTCACTTCGCAGGCTACACGCAAGATGCCCTGTTTTATTCTTGTTGGTACTTTTTTGTTTTTTAATTATAAAATTGATTGTAAAATTCGAACGACGTCTTCGCTCCGTCGAATTAGGCATCACCTAATACATCTACTCGTATTTAGAAAATGACCTTAGATAAACATCTTGTCAGATGGATGTAAACGAATAAGTGACTCGAGGTATCTGATGGACTGCCGGTATACTTATATAGCGCGTACCATACAGTATTTCTTCCTTTTCAGTCAATTTTTTCCGAATTCTAACTATCCTTGTTACGTATATCAAACGTTCAGCCAAAATATAACTGAATGCATCAAATTCCACCCCGAGGTCAATTTTAAATTACAAATTTACCAAGAAAATCTGCTAAAAATGTGCTAATCACTTTTCATTTGCAAAACTTCAAATGAAAATGGGAAAATATTTCAAAAAGCGAAAGAAGACTACATAGTAGGTATTTCAGGATATAAAATTAGTAAATGTTCTTTTTTGGAGGGAGAATTTGGGAATATCATTCAGATCCAATGTTGAACAAATGATAGGAAAACATAATGATGAAAAGTCATTCATTAATTTAGGGGAAGCCACGTGGCCGGTTTCCTGTAATTTTTTCTTTTTTGCCCTGCTTGTGGTGGTACACCCAGAGCTTTTTGGCAAACTCTGATTGATTGCCAGATGTTCCGCTAATCCTGCTCTCAGAACGGTATGTAAATGTAATCGACTATAAAAGCACTCCGTGTGATGTGTAAACGTACGTGTGTGCGCGCACACGCACAGCCATAAGCCAGCGTAGCGTTTACAAGATGAGGTCGCATCAATGATGTATCTATTCTCCATGCATTATTACTGCAACAAAAGGTGGTTTTTAGAGCGTATAAAAAGCGATGTGTCACCCTCCTTGATTAATCGCTTGTATTCAAACATTCGTTCGGAGTCAGGACCTGGTTCACTTTCGAGCTTGGTCCGCTTTTCGTACCTATATGCGAATAAATGGCCAGCTAACCTTCTATTTGTTGATCTTTTCTGGAGAAACTCAGACTGCAAACAAAATTGTCTATTAGTTGAGAGCTTTCAGCGCCGATTTAAAATCAAAGTGTTGTAGGTTCGAAGCTAGCGGTACCCAGCATTGCGCACGCACACAACCACCCAACTACATGTCATACAACACACCCAAACGAGAGTTACGATTGTAAGAGTTACAGTTACGCGAATCTGACAATTGTTATTTTCATTCTCGTTTAGCCCCCTCCGCAGACACCGAGTGCTAAAATGTTCGCACATCAGAAAATTACTTACTATTAATTATTATTATTATATTATTATGTCACTGAAGAAAAAATAGGTATACCTATATTTGCGTGTACTTTATGGTTTTAGGTTTTTCTTACATATTAATCTTTTAATTTTATTTGAAAAAATATGACACGTTTACGAATGCATTGCAGATATTACGGGTGAAAAAAATAATAAATTCCGTTGTTAAAATTTGGATATGAAATTATTTTTGAAATACCTCGTTTTGAAGTTTCAGTTTTTTCAACTATGCTTCAGAATCAAAATTTTCAGTTTCAAACTGCAAGACGCTAAAGAACTAATTATCATTCTTGGACTAATTCTAAGATTTTGTGTTCTATTCGATCCGTACTTTTACTGAAAACTGACTGTTCAAATCGCCCGAAACGTTAATAAATTAAATTTGTTTTTCAGGAAAAGTACATACGAAGGTTACAGGATATACGAAATACGCTTCAAGTGTCAAAATTTTTTCGCTACTCACGAGGTAAATCCTAATATTTTTAATATTTTAATAATTTATCTATGGAATGATGGAATATGATGGAATAGGTAACGTTATTACTTATATTTGTAAATGATGCGTTTTCATGTAAGAACTCTTTAATTTTAATTAATTTTTCTTTCTTTTTCTTCATCCTAAAATGTCGTTTCTTCAATCTGATTCGTAATTTCCTTCCATCCGAATATGTCTACGAAAGGCAATAATTATAATTTTAATTCAAATCAGTACGGTAGCGAGAATCGAACAGTATGGGGCGAGTGGGGTCCAAGTCCCAAAAACCGGACAATGCTTTCTCAAAAAAAATTTGAAAATGTGTACCTACTATTAGGAACAACAGTAAAATAATTCCACTCATTTTCACTTGGAGAAACAATGACAGGACCACGAGTTCCCCCTGAAGTTTTATCCAAGCTTTTCATAAATTCCAGTGGGAATTTCTAACTCACGTGTAACCGTCGTCTAGCTAATGTCACTTATTCAAACTTACAATCATATCGAAACATGGTTTTAATGAAATTATTCAGTTCGCCAATCGCTGAATGAATAATTAATGTCGTTGCAAGTTATTATTTAAAATTTCTACTATAATTTCGAACAATTGAAATCTTCTAAAATTCGTCGATATCCGGCTAGAAATATTATATCAATATGCTCGTTTTATATAATGCCATAAATTAGAAGATTAAAGTCCTCTATATTTTGAAAATAGCCTATTGCTTCTATTCGGATATTTTAGGAGGGCCAATCTGTAGTTACATGATTTTCAGAAGTGGCGCTGCTACTGCAACATTTACCTGTCTTTACGTGTCGTTTATTTGTGTTGCGATTAAGAGTCAGAATTAATCGCTGTACCTGCCGGACTTGAGTTGAAATCTTCAAATTACAACCAAACCACCCGTGGTGTTTGAGTTATGCCAAAATATTGTACGAAACAGATTTACTTTTATTTTATTTTGTAAATACACGCGTACAGTGGCCGTTGTTATCGTAACCAGGTCAACTATGACGTTGAAATTGAAACCAGCCATCGATGTACGTCAAAAATAAGTACATTCAACGTCACGATTCCACCAACATTTTTTTTTACCGAATGAAAATAACCAAACCAACCGAAAAAAGTGGTAATTTGTAGTCATGCATTAAGTACTTGTCTCATGGTCGCCTGTTGTTCTGTTTTAATTTTATGTAAATATTTCTTCTTCTTTATCAGTTTGTCTTAAAATATTGTTTTTCTTTTGAAAATATTTCATAAATTTCGGAAAACACCTTCATGTGAGCTGAAAATTGTAGTTTTAAAATTAATCCCGTAGGCATATGGCTCCCTAGGATACCTATTTCTATTTAGTAAAATCTCCTGTTTGTTTTTTGAACAATTTTTTTTTCTTTGTATTTCTGAATGAAAGGTGAAAGTTTGAGTCTAGTTGGTATTCGTACGTTAAATAAATTGTTATTTAATAGCTTGTAAACACGTTTTAAAAGCCTTCTTTTTATACCTCAACATTGGAATGATGAAATTTTAGTGAAGGCGAGGCGAAAAAAAAAAACTCATTTTTCGTATGAAAAATCGATCAAATTTAGGACAAAGAATCAGTTTTTCATAATTTTGGAGTGGGGTATATATGATACTGTAATACAATCCTTGAACCACTTGTTCATATAATCTATGTGAAAAAAAGACTCGAGGGATGCGCTGCTCACAAATTATGGGTAAATATCAGCTAACGTAGCAACTGATTTTTGTCCTCTGGTATAGTAGCATGTCATGATGGTAATAATGAGTCGTCCCTTCGAGATTTTCCATTTATATATAATATATTGTTCATCTCTACATATTATAAAATATATATTACTAAAAACGGTTGGAAACACTATCACTCCAGAACCAATAGATAGATTTGAATCAGATTTTCCAAAAAAAAAATTGTGTTATTCTAAGGAAGGTTTTTGGCCATCAAGGAAGTCCGTAGCCCCCGTGGAGGCGAAGTTACCAATTTTTATCATCTGTGAAAACAGAAAACGGACGAAATATTTCTCGAACCGAACGAAAAATAGTAGAAAAGACGATTTAAAAAATTTTTTTCCCTCTTTCTTTTCTTTACCATCTGACGACTACTGGTTAGTGAGGTGGATATGATTCTCTCTGTCTCACTCTGTTACGTTTGTTTCATCAGGTTTTATTAGGGTCTACAAAAAATGGTTTTAAAACAATTATGAGACACAACGCAGTGAGAAACAGCTCGTATTTCTGTACAGCCTATGTATTGAAGAACATGAGTGAATGATGATAAATAAAAAACTCAAAATGGCGGCTCATCGTAATCGCTGGGATGCTGTGAGGCTATTTTGTTGCGAACGCTTCCGCATTTTCTTGTTGGGGAGTCTCTTTTTCTTATACATTTTTTTCTCTGTGCAGAAATGTATTCCGCCGTCCTCTCAAACAAAAACCACTACATGTATGTGCAAATATTTAAAAAAACTAAATACCCCTAAAATCTTCTTCACTTTTTTTTATTAATTCGAGGGCGCGCCTGAGGTGGTAGGTCGACTTTCTTAGTCTTGGAAGGCGCTTCCTCATTTCTATAGAGGATCACAGTAGCCCTACATCATCGCAACATGTGTTTGTGGGGGTACATTCAGAAATTACGTACCGATGACAACCTTTCACATCACACGGTTCAAAATAGATTGGTTGTTTTTTGTTTGTGTTACTCAAAACAATTCGTTAATTATGACCCGATGATGCACCAAACATCCCAACAAATCCTGGTGTGATTTTCTTCTCACATGCACATTAATGATTTTATCGTTATCAGTATGGTTTAATAATTTTTGTGTTTTTAAAATAATTTTAATAAATCTAACTCTGTCGTTGCTGCAGTGGAATTTAATGATAGTGAAATCAGTAAAATCATTGCATACTGTTGTTTAATGGTTGTTACCTTCGGGAAATAATTATTTGATGAACATTTATTTATGCCCTTAATTATTATTTAACCGGTAGTATGTGGTATGCCAAATCGGTTTTTACCTACTTACGAAAATTTAGGTTTTCATCAGCTCTAACAAGTTTTCAACCAATCACTTACCTGAATTGATCACAGAGTACGTAACGAGATACCATACACATGATATCTGAAGATGAAAACATTGAAGACATAGATGTTTTACCGATGATAGAATGATTATATGAAATTGAAAGTTGTCGAAATAAAAGATTAAAACAAAAACAAGCGGAATTTGGATATCAAATTGATAATAACCCACAGTGAGAAATTCCAAAATTCACTGTGGGGGAGAAAACCGGAAGGGAAGACCCAGGGTTTGTTCTCACCGAACTCGTGTAATATTACATTTTAAAAAAGGTTTACTGAAGGTCGAAAGAAATGCCCAAGATCATTTTAAATTTTA